>PVKS010004752.1:0-90572 GCA_004027875.1 Aplodontia rufa
TGTTGGGGAGGCGTCAGGGAGGGTGCGGGCGGCAGGCGGATGTTGTGGTTTTTGGAGAGTCTATTTAAAAAGCAGAATGCGTGCCCGCTTGGGTCTGAAACAACGAGGAGAAGCAATGCTGTCGCTGTTGGTGGTGCTTTTCCCTTCGCCTGGGCATTTGCCGAAGCCCAGGTCTGAAATGACAATGGACACGGGTACCCTATCGTCCTGATAGGATTTTTATCCCTTAATTTATTATAAAAATAAAGCATGCTTAAATGAGATCCTACGCATCTCGGTGACCTCTGCAGGAGCGACTGCAGGTGCCCTGGCAGCTGGGCGGGAGTCACAGTCAGTTCCCCTGGGGTTGAGTTATGTGTGTGGCTCCTGTCTTCCTCCTCTGCCTGAGCAGAGGGTGCCTGTCACCTGGATGACCTTCCACACACTGGGACGTGGACTCCGCCTTTGACTTGGTATAACAGAGGAACCTATATATATATATATATATATAGAGAGAGAGAGAGAGAGAGTGTGTGAGTGTGACTGTGAGTGCGTGTGCATGTGTCTGTGTGGTGGAATCTTTATAGAGTACCGCAGAGGAACCTCACTAAGGAGGAAGTGACATTGGGGACAAGACCTGGAGGAGATCAGGACAAATCCTGAGAGTTTCAGGCAGGGGGTGCAGCAGGGTCCAAGCTGGGCGGGGAGCTTGGCTGGTGCACTGGAGAAGCCAGGAATGGGTGGAGGATGGGGAGCAGGCCATGTCAAAAGTGTGGCCCACAGGCTTAACAAGTGTGCAGTGACGGAGAGGGGGGGTTAGATGGTGAACAGAGGGAGAGAGTGAGCAGGGAGTAATGGCGATGTTAATCATCCGGCCGGACCTCAGCTCCCAGCAGCCCACTGACTCACCCAAGGCCCCTCAACAGGTGAAGAATTTGAGGTTGAATTGCAGAACCTACCTCCATATCCCAAGGGTTAATCTTTCCTAAATGATGGAGGCAAGTCAAGATCTCTGTGGATGCCGCCCCTCTAAATGCAACAGCTGCCACGTGGAACGGAGGCTCCTGCTCATTATCCTAGGACCCATGGGACCAGCCCCCACCACAGATAATCAGCAGACCCCAAATGTCAGCGCTGTCCAGGTGCAGAAAGCTGGCTTTAGGGGAGGAGCTCGGAATCTATTGTGTCCTTTCTTCCTCTTCAAACTCCCATTGTTCTCCACCCCAAGGGTGTGTGGTGGGTGCAGGACTGAATGGGGGGTGGGACCCACCTGCCCCTCCACCCCTGGGGCCGGGTGGGGCTCCTGGCTCAGATGGACCACTCAGTTCTACTTCCCCTTCCCGAGTATTAGTGGGGACTGGGGGAAAGGGTGGAGCGAGAAACAGTTTTCCAAAATAAAGTCATAGATAAGAGATTAAGATCCCGGAGGCTGAGACTCCTCCATCAGAGCGCACAGACTGTAGCCAGGGCTGTCCTTCAGCGTGGAGGGTCCCCAGATGCAGACAGGATCCATGAAACTCGGAAAACAATATCTCCATTCGAAGGGAGGTTACTCTTCCATCCAAACTAGTCCACGCCCCTTCGCTAGGGTCTGGCTCCAGGGACAACTTTGTAATCCACTTTGGAGGAGGGTTTGGGACTGAGAGCAAGTTTTAACAGCACATCCCGTTGGAGCGCCGTGGGGATAATGAAGAAGCTAACTTTTCTTGGGTCTCAGCCTGTGTTCCATTCATTCATTAGCTCAACAGATATATCTAGGGGTCCACAGTGTTCTGGGCTCCATACTAGGTCTTAGCTGGCCAAGATGTGGTCCCTGAGCTCTGGCGGGGACGGTGGAGCTCACAAGGCAGAGGCAAAGGAAAACAAAGATATAGGTCCCATGATACTTGTACTCTTTTTCCAGATTCCAAGGACACCATAGAAGGCTAGAGGCTGCAGTGGGGACAGGAGTGTGTAGCTCAGGGTGAGGGACATATCTGCTCATGGGGACATGGGAGGGCTTCCTGGAGGAGGAGGGGTCTGCAGCAGTTTCTCCACCTGGATGGTACTCACATTTAGCACTGGATAATTCTTTGTGGAGTTGGGACTTTGTGCTCTATAGGATATTCAGCAGCATCCCTGGCCTGTACCAACTGAATGCCAGGATCCCTCCACGTTCTGTAAACCAGACAGTGCCAACTTCCCGCCCTGGGCAATGTCCCCCTCTCCCCAGAGAGAACCGCTGGTCTAGACTGAGGTGCCCCAGAGGGCAGAGCAGTAGAACGCTCTGGACCAGAATCCTCCAGCCCTGGGCTGCGTGAGCCATGGTTGGATTTTGAATTTTACTCCAGCACCCAGAGCAGCCACTGGAAATTTGAAAGGGTGAGCAGCCTTGTCTGTTGTTTCTCAGTTGTTCCTCAGTGACGGATTGGGCTTCCCTGTGAACCAGTCACCATGGTGAGCATAGTAGACCACGGTGGGCTTGGGGACTGCAGACAGGAGCTGCTCCCAGGCAGGCCTGGCCCCAAGCTGACACATCCTCCCAGGCATCAGTCCAGGTATGGAGGCAGGGAGGGGTTCCTCTCCCAGATCCGCTCCAAGGGACAATGCTGAAGTCCTCGTCACCCTGTGACTCAGAACAAAGGACCTTTCCCTTTCTGGAAAGATCAACCATTGCCTAGTTGTTTAAGGAGGTGTATGTGTCAAAGACAGCACATCCACATCAGGGCCAAGGCACGTGGAGTCTCCAAGGGGAAGGGACACCACACAGGGAGCTGCACCACCCCGGTAGGATCACCCTAGAGAGTTGGCCTATGGACCCCCACGTTTAAGCACGTGCCCTGCTGTCTTGTCACACTATCTCTTCCACACTAATGATCATCTCTCAAGGGACAGAAATAGAATGCACTTAACACTAAACTATTAAAACTTCATTTACATGACATTCCTTATTAACTATCCCTGTTCTGGGCGGGGGATGTGGCTCAGTGCTAGAATGCTTGCCTAGTACACATGAGGCCCTGGGTTCAATCCCCAGCACCCCAAAAAGACAAAAAATCAATTATCTCTGTTCTGAAGCAGGGAATGGCCACAGCCATGTTAAAGATCAAGAAACAGACTTGGGGCTGGAGCTGTGGCTCAGCGGTTACAGCGCTTGCCTGGCATGCAGGAGGACGCAGATTCAATCCCCAGCACTGTGTACGCAACGAAATGTCAGAGCAATGAAGGCCACAAGAAAAATTAAATAAAATTGATTTCTCTCTCTCTCTCTCTCTCTCTCTTTCACTGTCTCTCTCTCTTAAAAAAAAAAAAAAAGAAAAAAAAGAAAATTCATCACTGCCAGGTTGTCCCTGCTGGGTCCAAGGGTAGAGATAAGATTCCAGGACCTTGGTTAGAGCTGTTGTTTGAGAGCTTGGAAAACTTTTGGAAAAGCAGCTTTGGGGCAACTCAGTTGCAGTCTCCACAAAGCGTCATTCACCTGGCAGGTGACAGAGTGTACCACAGTTGGGAGTTCTTGGGCTGTCAACCAATTCACTGGCGCATAAAAGAGCAAAAACACCTAGGAGCATAAATCTGTCCAGTAAATCTGGGGCTTAAGGGCTTGGAGCATCCCTGCTACCTGTAATTACAGACAAAGAGGAGCCCGGGCAGATGGGGGGCAGAGGAATCCCACCAGCGCTGGCCTGGCCGGCAACTCGTCCAGGTGGTTTATGGCCCTACCTTTGTCCTTCCCAAACAACCTGGCTCCAAAGCCAGCTGCCCCTCCCTGTTATCTGCAGATCTGCAGCACAGAGCTGAAAATCCAAACAAGGCTCACATTCCCACCCAGGGCTTGGTGGCAGATGAAGGTGTGACTCCCAGACACCACTCAGGGCCTGAGGGAAGTCCACAGAGCAGAGGGGTGTGAGCCCAGAAAACACCCCCAGGAAGTAAGGAGCGCGGAGAGAAAGTGAACCCTTGTCTTCTGAATGTTGGATGAGCAGATGATTCCTCTGTCCAGTCCTATGGAACATTCAGAAAACCTGAAAGTCTGAGGCACAGGGCACCCTCTACAGCAGGATCAGCAATTTATTTCCCCCGAGAAAGGGTCAGATAATAAATATTTCTGACTTTCTTTTGGACCAGACCATCTTTGTTATAATTGCTCTTGTATCACAAAAGCAGTCGGAGGGAGCCTATAAATGAATGAATTGACCAAGGGCAACCGTCTGTCAATAAAATAAGTAATGGTTCAAATTTAGCATCTGGGTCAGTTTGTCATCCTCTGCTTTGCAAAGCATGGGACAGTCTCGAATCTCTGTATCCACATTCCAAGGAACTGTCTGCTATCCAAGGTAGAAAGAAAGTCTGTCCGAATGGGGAACCTTTTCCTGAAAAGGGAACTGATGTGCTTTTGAAAACCTGGGCCAGGTTGACACAGCGGGTCTTACCCACTGAAATCCATCCAGAATTGGAAGGAACGCCCATCTCCAGCATCTAGGAAATGCTTGGCACATAGTAGGTGCTCCATAAATAATGGCTAAGTGGATGAGTCTGCTGAGCTTCTGGCTGTACCTCAAATCATTCTTAGGCAGGCTTCCCCACCGCCATTCAATTATAGCCTGGCATGTCCCAGAAACCTCGAAAGGGATCAGTCTGGAGTTCTCAGGCAGCCGCCCTGGACTTGGCCACCAAGGCCAGGCCGAAACGTCCTTCCCTCTCCTTCCCTCAGCTCACCTCGCTGGTTCATCACAGTCAGAGATGTAAGCTGGTTAAACAGGGAACACTCCTGTGAGCGTTTCCACATGAATCACTGGGCAAATGTTCCATCTTTAATTACTTCTAAAAAGCACACCAGATTTTCCTAATTGGTTGCAGCGAATGAATGTTACTTTTGTAAAATTTTTTTTTTAATTTTTAAACCTAACTCTAAGTGCAAATTAGGATAGAAAAACCATGAAGAAATTTTGTCTGAAATACTTGGCCAGGTTTCTACAAAGTCGGAGCAAGCACTTGAGGGTTAAAAAAAAAAATGCCATTCCCGGGTGCAGTCCCCAGAGTCTTTTGCGGCAGTA
Source organism: Aplodontia rufa (assembly GCA_004027875.1). NCBI lineage: Eukaryota > Metazoa > Chordata > Mammalia > Rodentia > Aplodontiidae > Aplodontia > Aplodontia rufa. The sequence goes on from PVKS010004752.1 coordinate 5,013, forward strand.
GCTGTGGGACTCTGCATGCGGAGATCATGCCCCTAGGTGAGTCGGACCCAGGCAGAACTGGACCAGGCTTAGGATAAACACCGTCCTGCTTGATGCCAGTCACGGCCTTTGTCAACCGGGGCAGCTTTGAAGAGGAAAGTCCAAGACACCAGAGAATCAATTTTATTTAGCTTTGCATGTGACTTTCGTTGCTCTGACGCTTTGCTGTGTTGGTGGTGCTGGGATTCGAACCCACGTCCTAGCACCGCAACCGCCGAGCCACTGCTCCAGACCCACAACTCTCTAATTTTTTTTTTTAAAAAGCATCCTGCAAGAAACCGGCCTATGAATTACCTTCCCCCCAGCTTATCTCTGGCTCGGTCGTCTGTGTTCCAAGGGGGCCTCCGACTCCAGAGTAACTTGGGCTGCCTCTCCACGCTAATTGCCACCTCAGGCTGTAAATTTCCTGTTAATGCTCTCCGAGGTGATTCATGTGGTAAATTACACACTTGAGATCTCACCAAGATTTGCCTTCTAATCCTAACTCACTTAAGATGCTCGCACACCCCCAGAACTGGCGGCTGGAAAAAGGGGAGTGAGGTGGGGGACCTCACGCGACGCCTCCTCCGGTCCCTGTCTCCAGCTGCATTTTCTCCTTGTCATGTGTCCCTAGGCGATGCTGACTCTGCTTTCCCTGCAGCAGGCAGGGCTCTACTTGTAGACAAATGTCGGGCCACGTCATCCTGTCCCAGCAGCGGATTATGGATTTCAAGCTACTCCACTCCAGAGGAAGAAAGCAGACAGAGGACTTGACCTCCCACCCAGCTCTGAACCGGCGTCTTCTCTGCTGACTCTGTTCTCACCTGGCAGAAGCCTCTGGATTAAGCTTCCTAAAGCACCCTTTGGATCCTGTTGCTCACGGATCAGGCACCTTCCGTGGCTCCCTTTAAAATCTACACCCTTCACACTGATTTTCATGGCCCAGCGCTGGTTATCTATCGCTGCCTAACAAACCTCTCTGGGCTTAGCGAAGGTAAACAGCAATTATTCTATATTCTTCCATCTCCCGGTGACCTTGCGATCTAGACTTGGAAGGCTTCTTGAAGCTTCATTTCCACCACAAGCTACCAAGATTGCCCATATCCAGGGGGAGGGAGCTAGCATCCATCACTTGGTAAAGGGAGGGAGTTCAGAATTTGTAGCTGTTTTACAACCTTTATAAGCCCCCCAAAATCATTTTCAAATATAAATTTCTTTTCTGAAGCTACTAATTATTTTTTCAAAAACACACCCAAAGTAATTTGGGGGTGGCTCTTGGGGGTAAATTTAATTTTCAGAATTTATATATATATATTATTTCATTAGAAGATTGATTGTTCAACAAATAAACTTCTGAATAAAATTAAAAAATAAAAAAAACACACCCAAAACGTATGCCGTCTGCAATTTCATTCACCCCGTTATCTCTCCTGCAGCCGTCTTCATGGCCAACCCCCTCCCCCAAGGCGAGTCCAGGTCACCCACAGCACCCCCTCGTGAGCGTAGTCTCTTCCTACCCCGGTCACCGTTTATATGATTCAGCGGACAATTAATCTCTGCGCGGTGATCTCTCCTCTAGCCCGCATCTTGCCATTTGGTTTAAATGTTTTAGGATTTAATTTCTTGTGTTTAGATACCGCATATTCCCTGAAAAATCTTCACAATGTTCACCATTGACTGGGGCCTTGCTTGCTATGTGACAGCCACAGTACTGAGTCCTCTGCTGGCAGTAATTTACCTGTTCTGGCCAAGAAGTTGGAAACACAGGGATTCGTCACTCATTTCACTGATAAGAAGCTGAGGCTCGGTGGGCTGCCTTGCACGGCCCCGAGGCTCAGAAGAGACCAAGGTAGAACCCAAACCCATTTCTCGCTGTCTGGCTCCTCTCTCATCGCTGGTTTGCCCATCTGTTACTCTCAGCTGCTTCCCTTCCCTCACCTCGGAGGTTCAGTGAACACTGTCGATTTGATTCTAATTTCTCTACCATGACTGATTTGAATGCTGTTACCTGGGACTTGTCTACAGTCGCACACATATTCCTATTTCTTAGGAATAAATAAAAGTGTACCCAGTTATCATTTTTGGTTTATGAAAAACAGAAAAAAAAAAACAAAGGAATCTAACAGCATGCATGAGGACACAAGTTGTGAAGGACTCAATCAGCAGATCTCCTGGGTCTTTGGTGACCTTCATTTCCTGCTCCTGACCCTTCCCAGCCCATTTTCTCTACACCTCACACACAAACATTACACTCTTTTTTTTTTTAAGAGAGAAGGACAGTGAGAGAGAGAGAGAGAGAATCAATTTTCATTGAGTTTTTCACGTGGCTTTCGTTGCTCTGACACTTGGTTGTGTACGTGGGTGCTGGGGTTTGAACCCATGTACTTGCGCATGCCGGGCAAGCGCCGTAACCGCCCACAAACATCGCACTCTTTAAGCTTCATCTTTCCAGCAATCTCCCCCTGCTCTTCCCTGAAGAGCACACGAGTTCCCCCATGATGCCATTATGGGCTGAATTGTGTCCCCTAAATAGAGGGTAGACGTCCTAAGTCCTGGTAGCCCTTTTTGGAAACAGGGTCCTTCTAGATGGAATCCAGGTAGGATGAGGCGGTCAGGTGGGCCCTAATCCAATAGGACCGATGTCCTCAAGAAAAGAGAAAAAGAGATTCAAGGGGACAATGCTGTGTGACAAAAGAGGCAGACCTGGAGGTGATGCACCCAAGGACCATGCCAGAAAAGATTCTATTGGCATGTCTCTGCAGGAAAAACGGCCCTTAGGACACCTTGATTTTGGCCCTTTGGCCCCCAGAGCTGGGAGAGAACACATGGGCTTTGCTTTAAGCCATCCAGTTTGGGGTGTTTTGTTACAGCAGCAATAAGAAACTCATGCACAACCTATCCAGTTCCAGGAACCTGGAATCAAGTCATTTATTGCTTCTGCAGTGGCCCTTTTCCAGGAAAATGGCCACCCCATGAAGACATCTGTCCCATTTTCTCTGCTGCCATATTCTTGGGGAGCACACAGTAGGCCCTCAAAAACTAATTATTGCCTGCCTGCATGAATGGAAGGCCCCTTTCCCTGTTAGCTGAGCATCATTAAGGGCTGTCACCCTTCACAGAGGCTCAGGACCACACAGTCACTTTGGGGACTCATTTTGCAGGCTCATTTGTGTCCCTCACCGGGACACATGGTAAGGATTGTGTGAATTCAAAGGGACCCGGAGGCTTGCATCTGCCCCATCTCACTGACTTTTCCGCTGTTAGTGGGGTGCCCCATGGATCGTCAGGGGTCTGCCCTGTAAGCTCCTCACCTCCGACCAATTAACTAATGGACGCTTACAAGAAATCAAAGATTCTAATCAGAATCCAAAGCCAAGCCTCCTTTGGCAACGTGAAAACAAAGATTATCTGCAATGCACAGCCCTCAAAAGCAGGGAAATGCACCTAAAAGCTCCTTGTATTCAGACTCCCTGGCTCATACTGAAGAATTCACAGGCTCTGGTTGTGGCCACCTGACTTTCTTCAAGGGTGAGACCTGCATTCAGACGCGAACCTTTCTCCTAAATGGCCCATCCAAGATAGACCATTATCATCATGAAATGCCCCAGCCAGGATGCACTTGGTTCAGGCTAAAAGGTTTTCTTTCTGACTGCTCTGCTCATAGGCACTGCCTTAATTTGGGGAACTTCCCCTGGGCTGTCTTGAGAGGGCTTTGACGGGTCTCTTTACATTTTATTTGATTTGCTTCATTTTGGCATGTGGGTCAACATGCCCCAGTCCTAATGATGATGGAAAGTGGAAAAGATGGGGTGGCCCCAAGAAAGGATTAGGACAGTGCCATCATGCAGCGTGGGGAAAGGAGAGGCAAGCTGTGCTTCTAGAAGGCGCAGCATCCTCCTGCCCCACTGACACTTGGGGACCCAAGGGAAGTGCTCACACCCGGGGGTTGGCAACCTGGGCACCCTCAGGGCCTTGCTGTTGGAGCCATAAACTGCGACCACCATGGCACAAGACCCTCCCGGGAGGCACTGGCTTTAAGAGCAGGGTTGACGTGCAGTGCTAGACTCTGAAGTGCCAAGAGCTCATGATCAAGGAGGCTGCTTGGCCAGAGGCTTTGCCCAAAGTTGAGGAGCACAGGACTTGTGGGGCAGTCGAGGTCCTGGCTCCTGGGATGGCCTCACTTCCGGCACCGGGGTTGCCCCACAGGAAGTCCCAGACCAAATCTGTCTCTAGTTTCAATCTTCCCAGTGTGTAATGGGTTTGTAGTTTTCTGAATGTTTTATTAGCGAGTATTCAAGATAAAAGAAATAGGGAACTTCACGTAAAAAAAACTGTCCAGTTCTTGAAAAGTCAGAAAATCTTGCCCACTGGACAGCAACTCCGCAATAGGCCAGGTCAGCTGGCCCTCCACCCTCCAGCTCCAGGCGGTTGCTGTGAGCAGGGACGCCTCTGCCCACAATAGGCCACTATTGACTGGAATCAGAGGGCAACCTTGGCTACCTCCCTCATGCCTCTGGGCTGCCTGGCTCTGGTGAACAGTTTGGTTTGGGACTTTCCACCTTTAACCATTGGGCTACATAGCCTCCTATTTATTTTACAGGCATTGAGATTCTTGAGACAGAAAAAGTCCCTCCCAGCCCTACTGCAGTTCTGTTTCATTTGCCTAATTCATTTGGGTACAGACTCTCCGTCTGCCTGGGTTCCCTGAATAACTCTATTCATCTCTCGTGACTCAGCGCCTGTCTCCTGCTCCAGGGAGCCTTCCCTGATTGCTCCCCTCTCTCACCACCTTCTTTAGTCTGCTTCCCCCACCCAGGCTCTTATCACACTGAATCGAAAGGTCTGTGTCCTTGTCACTCCTGTTGGGCAGCAAGCTCCACGTGGGCAGAGGCTGCTTCTGAACTCTGTGACACAGTGTGGCACCCAAGAGGGGCTTTCCTGGGAAGTGTCTGTGGAATAGAGATAGGATGAGATAAAAAGTCCCTTTGTGCTGAAGTTAGGGAGCATGGTGTGATAATAACAATAGCACCTAATGCCCATCACCCTTCAGGGACTTTGCACGTGAGTCTTGTCCACATTGATTCATTGTGTTAGTTTAGAGATTCACTGGAGGAGCTGCTTAGGGAGGACATAGGGGAGAGGAGCAGGAGGTGGCAGGCCAGGACTCAGGCGGGAGGCAGAGACGCAGAGTGAGGACTGCAGGAAGATGGGAGGCTGTGGATCTGAGACGTTCTCTGCAGGGTGACTCTGCCGGGTGACTGGACTTGTGCCCATCCTGGAGTCCTGAATCCAGATGGGAATAGCCATGCTCTAAGACATGCTGAGCGTTGGCAGGGGACAGCCTGGGATAGCTATAGTCCTCCAGGTGGTGGTGGCACCCCAGGAGGATGAATTGGAGGCTCTGGGTCAGCTGGTCCTCCACCCTCCAGCTCCAGGCGGTTTCTGCGAGCAGGGACTCCTCCAACCAGCTACTTTTCAGAGGAGGAAACACCTCATTGGCCAACTGGGGCATTTGACCCAAAGTCCCAGCGATCATAAAGATGGAGCCAGACATCAATAGGAGAGGCTGGCTCCCCGTTCTGTGCACACAGTCACCTTGTCCACTCTGGAAGAACCACAGTGAGGGCTTAGGGTGGGGGCGATGGCCCATGGTCCATTTCAGTGAGGAGGAGTAGGGGACCCTGAACCAGGTCCTGACCCTGCCATTCAGGAGTGAGGCCAGCAGGCACGCCCAGACTCCTGGCCTCTGCTGCAGCCCAGAGGAAGGAGACTGCCAGGCACCTCCTGTGTGAGGACAAGGATTTCCCCTGCATCTTGTCAACCCCTCCCTACCCCCCAATAATGATGATAACAGCAGATGATCCAAGTGCTGGGCCTGGTGAAACCCTGACACAGGCACCGGGAGTGCAGACGTCGCCCAGGGCCACAGCTTGGACATGGCAAAGCAGGGTGCAAAGCCAGGTGGCCCACAGAGGGGAAAAGACCACAGAGGTCAAGTGGGACCCCAGCATATTTGGAAAACGTTGCTGTTTCTATGGACGCATAGAAGCTGGGGCGCTAGCACAGTCCCCTGCCCCCCGGACTGCCAGTGTCCGCGGATGAGGCCGGATGAGGCCCTTGGCAGGTGCCTGTCCAGCCTCCGGTCGCTGCAGGTGGCCGCTGCGGGCGGCGGCCGGGCTCTGGGCGCCCTGCGTGCGAAGGCGAAGCCGCGCCCCCGCGCCCTGCTCGCGCGGTGCCTGCCGCCGCCACCCGCCCGGCCGCCCGGCCACCGCGCAGCGCAGACTCCGCGGCGCCAGCGCACCTGCAATAGGGCCCCGCCGCCGCCCGCGATAAGGGCGGGAGGGCTGGGCGGCTGCGGCCCCTCGCTGTCCCCGCGCTCTCCCTGCAGCCTCCCGCTTGCCCAGGTCTCTCTCTTGTCTGTGCTTCCCTTTACACGAGTGTGTGTGTGTGTGTGTGTGTGTGTGTGTGTGTGCGTGTGAGTGCGCGCGTCCTGATCCCTGTTGTCCCCTTTCTCCTGCCCCTGGCTGCTCCCTGCCCTTCCTATCTTCCACTCTCCCCTCTGTCTCTCTTACCCTGGATTCTCTCCCTTTGTTATCTGCATCCTCTGCCAATCTCTCCCTCCTCCTCCTCTTCTCTCTTCCTCCATCCTCCTTCTCTCTCTCTCTGCCTCTCTCTTTTTCTCTGTAACCTGTGTCTCCTCCATCCTTTTCTCCCCTGCCCCTGGTCTCAGAGCCCTGCGACACTTTTTCCATTGCACTCCCGCCTGCAGGAGCAGCCCTGGGAACAGCTGGACCCCCCTGGGGCGCCTCGGCAGGTGTCCTGACATCAGTGGGCGGGGCTGAGCTCACCTGGGCGCCTTTCATCTAAGGATCTCTGTGCACTTCACAAACAGTCATTAAGGCCCGCCTGGGGGCAGGTCAGGGAATATCGCAGCCTGGGCTGTTTGGTTATCTTCATTAGTAATATGCACCCCCCTCCCTTAAATGAGTTTAGTGCCAGGACAGGATCCCGACTGACGCCCAAGAGATTACGGTCTCTCTCAGGGTTGCACAGGCCAAAGATGACAAACTGATAGGGCAGGGACATGAGTTTGTGCTGCTCCTGCTTCCTTCCTGCGGTGCAGGCCACAGAAGGAGCCTCAGAGCTGCCCTTTGTGATGCGGCTCCAGGGGTCAGGAGAGGGGGCTGGGTTTGGAAGCATGGGTGCTGGCCTGGTGGTCTGCCGCACTCCCAGGGCAAGCAGGGGCCCAGTGGCAGCACAGACCCTGCGCTCCCGGATAAATTCCAGGGTGGCAGGGAGAAGATAGGGATGTCGGCTTCGTCTTCCTTTCTGTGTCCCTTTTTCTCACCGGGAGTATCTGGCGGTGCATCTGCTCAGGGCCTGAGTCTGCAGGGGGTGAGTGGCTTAGGAGCTGGACCCAAGGCAAAGCCACCGTGCAGAGAAGGTCCCGCAAAAAACACTCCTTGGGCAGTTCTGCCTTCCAAAGGCGGTTCACACCCTCCCCTCATCCACTTCTTCCCCCAGACTCTCAAAAAGGGATTTGTGGCCCCTACTCCACTGGCAGAGGCACAGTGCTGATTGTACACGCATCTCCCTGGCAACAATGACACACCATGTGTGTGGAAACCTCCAGCATGGTCAAATCGGGGGACAGGGACACTAACAGAGTGCTGTTTCCATCTGAGTCCTTTTCCTCTAACTCTGCCTCTGGTATAAGAAATTACCGGTCTAATGCTGTCTCCGAAACACCTTTGCTGTGTGACCTCAGTCAAACCACTGGCCTTTTCTGGGCTTTATCTTCTCTCTCTTGACCTCAGATATATTTCTCCATAGAACGAATCCAAGTATTTCTTTAATCCAGAGTTGCAGACCACACTTCTTGTCCTAAGTCCCTGGGTTTTGTTATTTTTTTTTCTGTGAAGCACCATGACATTTTTTTATTTGAAATACTAATGCTAGGGACTGGAGTGGTGGCTCAGCGGCTATGGCGCCTGCCTGGCATGCGCGAGTTCAAACCCCAGCACCATGTGCACAGTGAAGTGTTCGAGCAGCAATAGTCACATGAAAAACTGAATAAAATTGATTCAGTCTTTCTTTCTCACTCTCACTGTCCCTCTCTCTTTAAAAAAAAAAGAAAAGAATAAAAGAAATACTAATGCTAGAATATATTCTCAATACAAAAAATAATTCTCGAAATCTATTCATTTTCATTGAACATCCTAGTCTATTGTTGAGGTGCTGAAAGATTTAAGTTTAAAAAAATCATTTGCAGGGGTTGGAACAGTGGCTTGGCAGTTACGGTGCTTGCCTGGCATGCGCAAGTACACAGGTTCAAACCTTAGCACCCACATACATGACTAAGTGTCAGAGCAATGAAAGCCATGTGAAAAACTCAATAAAAAAACTTGATTCTCTCTCTCTCTCTCTCGCTCATTCACTGTCCTTCTCTCTTTTAAAAAGATTATTAAAAAATTTAAAAAGTCATTTGCAGCTAATAAAAAAAGATCCTTCATAACATTACTTACTTCATCATTAGAAAAAAGAAAACTTTCTCTGCCTAGCAGCAGACCAACTCAGAATAAATAACAGCACCCATTGCAGAAACCGGATGGTGCGTAGGCAGGTATTGACTAGATTCTTTTCAACTTTTCTGCTTTGTTTGAACATTTTCATAATAAACGCTGGGAACGAAAGTATAGAATGTCCACCAGCACCTCAGAGAATATTGAGTCTGTAAATCAAACTTCTTGTCAAAGATCAGTATCTAGCTAATAACTAAATTGCATGAAGAATTTGAATGCTCTGTGGATTCTCTTTGAGGGAGAAGAAATGCAGCCTGCTTGGCGGCCCGGCCTGGAGCTAGCCTGGAGGAGCCAAGAAGGAGCCTGTGGTGGAGAAATCTAGAATCTGATTATGCACGGCTGGGCGCTCTGATCTTGGGTAAGTAGATTTACCACTCGGTGTCCTGTTTTTCCATCTGTGAGATGGGAGTTGATAACACAGGGCTGTTGGGTCCAGCAAGCAGATAACTTCCAGAAAGCCCTTTGAGCTTCTTGGAAATCGAAGCTGAGATATTATTAGGCGCCAGTGTGGTGAAGAGGTGTGTGCCTGGTGGCCAACGCAGTGATCCAGGTTCAGTCTGGGTAGAAGTGGTCGCAGGGTTATAAAGAGAGATTTTCAACTGCCCCACCTGGTGGTGTTGTTCAACTCATCTCCCACCTCTCCTCTTCCCCTACATGTCCCCTTCCAAAAGGGCATCTCCATCCCTGCACTGTCTCTGGATATTATATCTTGTCATTCATACATTCAGACATATCATTCTGGCCACCAAAATCTTGCACCTATCCCACCTACCCCAAATTGCCTTCTTCTGAAACCCAGTACAGTCTCAATCCGTCACTATACTGTAGTAATGTCAGTGCGAACCACAAATTACTATTAGCAGCTGCCTCCCTGTTATTGGAGAGCTGCTGGCCCAGTTCTTTAAAATCATACTTTTTTTCCGTCTTCATAAACACTCTCTGGGGGTAAATACACATATTGTCTCCCTGTGACAGACATTCGTAAGGGTCATCACTACCAAATCCAAACTTATTCCATGAAGACACAACTTATGCTAGGTGCTTTCCATACATGATGTCATGGAGGCCCCACACCGCTAGGTGACACAGGACTTCCTTGTTCTAGTCCCACAGATAACCCACCCACCCAAGTCCCTCTGAGTCATCATCCCTTCTGCTAACATCCCTCTCGCTTCATTCAGTGCGTGTTTTCTCCATTTCCCTAGTATTTCATAGAGGCACAGACATTGATAAGGTGTGTATTAGCTGCTATAACAACAACAAAAAAAAAAAAAAAAACCTTTAGGTCTCGGTGGTTTATCATGATAAAGTGTATTTCTCTACACCACTAAATATAGTGCAAGTCAGCAGAGGGCTTGGTTCCATACAGTCCTTCCGGGACCCAGGCTCTGTCTTCCTCTCTGCCCTTGGTGTCTCCTTCTTTTGACAAGGGGGCATGGAAGGGTGCAGGATGATGGATTTCCAGGCCAAGCCTGAAAGTCAGGAATACCACTAATGCCCACCCCCTGTTGGCTCTGCCTCAGTCACCGGGTCTTACCCAACTCCTGGAGACACTGGGAAAAGGAACAACTTGTTACCATAAGGAGAAAGAAGAAGGCTCTAGCCCGAGGATATGAAGAATAGGTAGATGGAGCAGAGGGATGTTCTTCCTCATCCGTGATTCCAAGGCGGAGTGTCCCAGCCCTAGCCCTGAACAACCTCTCTGCAGCCCCTGTTTCAGTCGCACCTGATACAGCTGATATTTCCATCCCCAACTGGAAGCAGAAATAAAGCTATCCGCCCCGGAAGTCTTAACTCCCTGCTAAGCAAGTTTCTTTGGGACAATAAAAGGAAGCCCGTCCACTGTCAAGTTCAAAACCTGTCGGTGACTCCCCAGGTACGTGTCCTCCTGGGGATGTGGCTCTGCTCACCTCAACTGCCACCACTGTCACAGCGCTCTGTGCAGGTTCCTCAATTCACCAGGCTCTTTCTCACCCCCAGCCATTAGTGCATGTGGGTCTTTGTCGCCAGGAAACCCTTCACTGGGGCCCACAGCAGCCCAGGGCCACCGTTTCTGGAGAGCCCCTGTCCCCAACGTCACAACCCCTGGAGCTCTGCGGCTTTGCTGTAAGCATTGCTCTGCATTTTCTCTCAATGGGGACCCCGCGGACACACACTCCTCCGCTCCTGTCGGGGGCGCAGTCTTTGAGGAAGGGGTGCTGGAGGAGTTGTGCGTAGCAGTTGCCTGCCCTACAGCAGCCACGCTCCACGCAGCCCAGTTTTTCTTTCATCATTCCTAAGTTGCTTGAAAAAGACCCTGATTGGTTAAAGCTCATCATGTGACCCCTCCGCCTTGCTTCTGATTGGCTGAACAGAGAACATGTGCCCTCCATAAGGAGGCAGCAGCTAGCTGGGAGCTACTGCAGAGAGGGACTCAGAAGAAGCGGACCTTTTTCCACCTTGGTCTGGGACAAAAGGTCGCCTGAAACAGTAGGGACAGAACCAATCTAGAAAGGGTGAAAAGACAGAAGGAACCTCTGTTTTACAAGGTATTGGTGGACTGCTGACTTAATTCCAGAACTATGCTAAGTGCATGTCTTGCTTTGAGGTTATGGACCCTGAGGTCTAATAACGCCCAAATATTCGCTTTCGTTATTTGAAGCCAAAGGTGTTCTAATAGGTGACAGTGAAATTTATCATTCAAACAGGAACACTTTTGAGAGGGCAGGGAAACTGGGGCCAAACCAGGCAGATCGGGAGGTCTCTCCAGCCCCCTGAATCCCAGTTTAAGTGCGTGCTCCATGTGAACTTCCATTCCTGGCTAGAAGAAATGGCCTGGTTGTGCTGTAGGCAGGATAATTAAAGGAGAGGGCAGAGAAGCCGCTCCAGCAGTGCTTTACCCACAGTAGCAATCTCTCCTTCCCCCTGCGATCCGAAGAGAATCCTGATCCACCTGCTGGTTTTATCATCCTTCCTCTTTTGGGGCTCCAACTACTGCTCTGCTGCATCCTGAAGTCTCACTGTACGAATTCATGAGAAGAGAGAATGGGAGAAAGGACAGTTACCCACAGTTCGTGGGGTTTGATGCCCACTTCCCAGATCAAGAAGTACAATGAAGAACTGAGTTGTTGGTAAATCTATTTTGGTTATCTGTTTCCTTAGCTATGACAGAAACCTGAGATGGACCCACATGGCTCATGGGCCCCTGAAGGTTAGAACTGAGGGAGGGAATGAATGAATAAAGGAATGAGGATCAGCAGTCAATCAAGAGTCCCTCCACCAAGAATGGCTATTTTGAGGGTGAATCTGCAGAAATGCTGTGTGCGTAGAGAAATGTGCTTTGTGTATTCTGTAGGCTACAGTTTGCCTATTTTTAAATGGCTGTACTTTCATCCTGGGCATATCTTGTCCTCTGGTTCTTCACCTTCCGGTTGTATAGCAACCCCAGAAATAAAACTAATTGCACTTTTGAGACAACACTGATATCATGAATGAAGTCATCTACCGGCTCCACCTTCCATTCATGTCAAGTTCATCTCTGTTCATTGAGAAACTTCAAGTTCTGAGGCACTCTTGTACCTTCCGGAGGGCTCTGAATTTGAGGAGAAAAGGCAAGGACAATATTTGGTCTCAGCCAATCCATTCCAAATGCTCTGGCAAGGTGTTTGCGGTTTGGAAAATCCCTTCAGTCTCAATCTCCCTCTAAACATCCTGTTTACCCTTGGCCAGCCCATTTGACAAGTCTCTGTGGTTGAGGCCAGGGATGTACTGCAAAGCACAGAACACCCTTCACCCCAGGAAAGAATTCTCCAGCCCCAAATGTTAATAATGCCCAAGGTGGCAAACCCTGCAAGGTATGTAGCGCTATCTTACAGTTAATATCTCCTTCAAAACTTCATTTATTGTTTCTGGCTATGAACTTGGACTACTCAGGTTTAAAAGTTTTGCTTTTTAAAGAGAGGGAAAAAGAAACAGTAAGAGAGAGAGAGAGAGAGAGAGAGAATAGCAACTTTATTTAGTTTTTCATGCGGCTTTAGTTGCTGCAACACTTATTTTTGTATGTGGTGCTGGGATTCAAACCCACGTCCTCACACGTGCCAGGCAAGTGCGGAACCACGGCGCCACTGCTCCAGGCTCTTATTTTTAAAGTTTAGTAGCATGTCCTTTACTTTTTTTTCTCCAAGAACACCTAATAATCTTACTTTTTAAACTTCGATCATTTTCCAGTCCTTATTTTCTGATTTTACACTGTTTCTTTTCTCTGCTCTGACTTGGTTTGTCTTGACATTCTTTTTTCTAACTTCTTTTATTGGGAAACTCTGAGGTATGAATTAAGACCCATTTATGACATGTACTGAGTGGCTAACGTAGTGACCTATCATTATTTCAACCACCAAAGTCACACTGCGTGGTGAAGGGAAGAGGCTGGAATATACATCATGATCCATTTTCCAGCAGAAATTCTGGCTCCAACTCCTGGATTGAGTCAATTCACTATTTTAATTAAGCTCAATGATGTCCACAGGTATACAGTGAGATTTTTGTTTCAAAATAAATAGAAATTTATGGGACCGGAGCAGTGGCTCGGCTGTTACGGTGCTTGCCCAGCATGCGTGAGGACCCGAGTTCAAACCCCAGCACCTTGTACACAACGATGTCTTGGAGCAACGAAGGCCACATGAAAAACTAAATAAAATTGATTCTCTCTTTTTTTATCTCTCTCTCTCTCTCGTCTCACTGTCCCTCTCTCTTAAAAAACAAATAAATAGAAATTAATTGTTTTTTAATGATGCAGAGACCCAAGCTATGTAAGATATAAGGCCAGCAAGTGAGAGGAAGAAGTTGGGACAGCCAGAATTAAGGATACAGCTCAAGAATGCCACCAGGAATGAATGGAAAAAATGGGACTGGAGTGGAAATGTTGAGGGGAAGAGAGGCAGCAACAAGGACAGGTCTCAGGGTGCAGGTGACAGCAGGGATCCACTCAGCATCCTCCCTGGTGGGGACAATGTGGAGGAGGGTCAGGAAGTCAGGAAGGTGGGGCAGTCGCCCAAGTCTGAGAACTGCAGGAGACAAATGCCACATGTCCTGACTACACAAACACACATCCCTCTCACCACACCACAAAGCCACACTTGCTCGCAAGGGCCCCCTCACAGGTAAGAACTAGTCTCAGAATCTCACCACAAAGCAGGCTCTCCAAGTCCTCTGCCTCGCATGCTTCCACCTGCAGGAAACACCCCCAGCTAAGCATTTGACTGAGCTGGAAAGAGTCCACAGGAGGAACATAAATCTCTAGTTTATAGGAGCAAGGAAAATCCCCCTTGGGAAGGTTCTGGAGATGCCTCAAAGAGGCCGAGTCTGGGAATTTAGAAAGAAAAGCTAAAATGGGTTCAATGACGAGCTGTCACATCCTGGGGGCACCCATATCCTTGGAGACTGATGGCAGCAGAGCTTATGATTTACCATGCGAATGTTGCCAAGTGCCCATGGGCTGGTAAGGGTGGAGAGAGGACTCAACTTCCTCTCTGCATGGCATCTGCACCCTGTTATATAGCTATGCCTCTGCTTCGGTTTGCCTAGGACACTTCTTGAATTCAGTCCCCAAAGCCAATTCACCCAGAGGCTGGGGATCTACAGATTATACAGGAATAACCTCTGCAGAGAGCTCAAGGGTAGATGCAGGAGGCCACCCATGACCAAATAGCTAAACGGTGATCTCCACCATCAGGATGCTCCTGCCAAGAAAAGGTGGGATTGGGTGGCAGGGGAAGAGCACTCTGTGGCCACATTCAAAATGTTGGTCTGAAGGCTGAGGGCGTGGCTCAGTGGCAGAGTGCTTGCCTTGCAGGCAAGAAGCACTTGGTTTGATCCCCAGCACCAAAAAGAAAAAAAAGAAACCCACCAACTTTCAAAATGTTGATCTCTCCACTACACAGCTTCTCTGAACTCTGCAAAGCTCTCTTGGTGTATTTCCCCACGTTGAATAGATTTAGCAGCATTCTCCAACTCTGTTTAAAGTGATGAGGACTTCTCTTTTGTCCAAGGAACATCTTAGAGAACTCCTGCTCGTTCTCTGCTGGAGGAATTTAGGATAAAGGGGAGTAGTAATAGATATAATTGGGGTGCATACAATGTGCCATTTTTGGAGGTGAAAGGTGTTATTTGGGGAAGTTTCTGAAAATGTGACAGTGATGATTTGAATAATCTTGAAGACGAAGAAGAATTGGTGAAGCAGGTAGAGGTGGGAGGTGGGGGCCGTGAGCAGCACCCCGCTTCGAGACTCAGGGTGCAGGATCATCTGGCACATTCGGGAAGTAGTGAGGAGCTGGCTGAAGTCTTCAACCCTCAAAGTCTGGCATGGTCCACACTTCACACTGCTGCTCTATCCTTACATTTATGTAATAGAAGCAAAGTCATTATGGAAACTCCCTGGGAATTCTCACCTGCCAAGCCCCAGCTTTGTCTGTTATATCTAAGAGAGTTAAGTATAATGGAGTTTGAGCTTATCCACGGGTCTCAAAAAGCTCCCAGCTCTCTGTCCTTCTGTTATTTGACCTTGGATGAGTCCTGGCTTCAGCGCAGCCCCAATTCCTCATCTATAAAATGCAGATGAAGAATGATGCCTACCTTCTTGATGTATGGAAAAAACAATGCCCGTGAAGTTTCTCAGATTTAGAGAATGGTCAGGAATCCTTGCTACTAGTACTAATTATTATTACTGTTTCTGTGCCATTTGAGAAATGAGTTTTTATTCTTTTCTTTCTTTTTTTTTTTTAAGAGAGAGGGACAGTGAGAGAGAGAGAATCAATTTTATTTAGTTTTTCCTGTGGCTTTCATTGCTCTGACGCTTCATTGTATATGTGGTGCTGGGGTTCGAACCCATGTCCTCGTGCATGCCAGGCAAGCGCCATAACCGCCAAGCCACTGCTCTAGTCCCCTTATCCTTTGGGAATATCAGTCCTTGGCACCTTAAGTTCCAAGTAGCGGCACTGATGGGAATGGCCACCCAGGTGAGTCTCCCTTCTGTCTTGGCAGAGGGTAGGAAATGCCTCATGGGGTGAGGACCTTGGACTCTAGCCAGACTGGCTTACAAGTTCTGTGACCTTGGGCGAGTGATGTAACCCTTTGTACCTTCATTTTCTTATCTGCAAATTGGGGATTATACTGTATCAACCTCATACAGCCATTGTGAAGCATAATTGGCTTAATTATATGTAACTTTTCAGCAGAGTAACAAGCACATGGGGAAGAGCTGTGGACATGTTTGCTGGCATCAGCTGATGCCTCTGTGACCCGAACTCCAATCCCCAAAGGCTGCCACTTGTCTGTGGGTCTGATGGCACTGGTTTAGAGAGAAGGCGGAGAGTGTATTTGCCCTTTTTTCTGTGACTCAGGTACCCAGAGACCATATCCTCATCCCTGACACAGCCTGATCCTCTCCGGAAACTTCTGGGTTCAGACAGCACCCGTATGTTCTTCCAAAACTGGGTGCAGACATTTCCTTAGAAGGAACACAGCTCTCTCTACTCAGTGTTTCCTTGCTGGACATTCCTGTATGGATTCAACCTTTCCTTCCACAAATATTTATTGAGCCCCTGCTATGAGCCAGGCACTGTGCTAGTGTCTAGAATTCAGCACAGAATGACACACTTTGAGCCGATCCTTGTAATTATTTCTGCACTTATGTATTATACATATGTACGTGTGATGCTTATTGGATGTTTTGTGTGTGTACGTGTGCATACAGACACTCACAGTTGTTACCCACTTACCTGTAGCAATTTGCATAGATTTAATAATCTGCGGTCCAAAAATATTAAATGCAAAATTCCATAAATATCAGTTTGTAAGTTTTAAATTGCATGCCATTCTGAATAACATAATAAAGTCTTGTGCCATCCTACTCCATCCCTGCAGGGGACCTGAATCATCCCTTTATACACTATATCCAAATACCCCTCAGACTAAAGGGGACTGCTGTATGTGTGACAAAAACTCATATTCCAATAGGGAGACAGACATATTAAAATAGATTTTATGCCAGGCACAGTGGTGCACACCTGTAATCCCATCAGCTCAGGAGGCTGAGGCAGAATGATCAGAAGTTCAAAACCATTCTCATCAATTTAGCGAGGCCCTGAGCAACTTAGGAAAACCCTATCTCAAAATAAAAAATAAAAAGGGCTGGGGATGTGGCCCAAGTGATAAGCTTTCCTGGGTTCAATTCCCAGTATCAAAAAAAAAAGTTTTATTCTGGTGGAAAAAGAAAGAAAATAGCCAATTGAAATAAATCAGGTTTTAGGCAAAATGCATTTTTGTTACGTGCACAGAAAATTCAAATTTTTTAGTTTAATCCAAATTAACAAACAATAATTGAGCACCTGTACAGCCCTTTGCTGGGTTCTTCAAGGATACAGTGGTGAATTAAAAACTTTCCCCAGGAAGCTTAAGCTCTGGCATGATTAGGAGCAGCGATATTCTGTCCTCCGAGTGCCCCTTGTGAGCTGGCTTGGTGGGTGGTGCCTGGGGTCTGCTCTTGGGTCACCTGAGTCCAGCTTACCTATGTCAGGTATCCCTTAGCTGCAATCTGGTCAAGTGACCTAACTTTCCTGAGCCTCAGATTCCTCATCTGTCAAATTGTACATAAAATTAGCTGCTATCTTTTGGGATTGTTGTGCAAATTCGATGAAGTGCTGTATGTTGTGGGCTGAACAGGAGCCTGGCGTGCGCAAACATCTCAAAGCTGTTATTAGTGCAATTATTTTAGTGATTAACAGAGGAGCAGAAGAGAATTCTCTTAAAAGCACTTTTATGGAATTAGTAAAGTGCTGATATAATGGAGGAAGACTTTATTAGAGTCTGTTCTTTCTTCCTCCAATGAAGGTTTTGGGCTTCTCTGATGGTCAGAATGAATCTCGCCACCTTCTGCAAAAACAGGTTACTTTTGAAGACCGTGAACTTAGCTTCCTCATGCTTTCAGACAAATCCTACCTGTCAATCTCTATCTAGGCCAAAGGACTTATTTAGGGTGACCAACTGTCCCAGGTCACCAGGGCCTGAAGGGCTTTCCAGGACTCTCAGTGGTAAAGCTAGGACAGTCCTGGACAAACCAGAATGGCTGGTCCCCCGCCCAGGCTTTCTTGAAACAATGCAGAACTCGTGGGAACATGTTGAGTGTCTGTTCGTGAGCACACTGTGAGCCTCAGAAACGAAAGGGACATGTGGGCAATGCATAGCTGAGCCACACACAGAGGCTGGCCCATGTGACAGAGCCCCAGGAGCATGCGACCTGTTTGCCTCCACCCCATAGCCCTGCCTCAGCCACCACCGCAGACTTGGTGTCTCGGCAGCCTTTGAAGCAGCAGGACAAGAAAGGTTTTAAAGCCTCTGATTATTCAGGGCAGTCCTGGTTCCTGACAGTCGGTGTGACCCTTGAGTAATGGATAAGATTCAGGACTTGGATGGAAGAGCAGAACTATCAGGCCCATGTTGGGCAGCAAGACAGGAACCATGGCTTTGCTCCGAGGCTCAGACCTGGATGCCAATGCTGACTCTGCTATTTCTAGTGCTATCGCTCTGGGCAAACTCCCTACTGACCCCTTCTGAGCCTCAGTTTCCTATTTAGAGGACTACATGAGATAACACATGGGCACAGAGACAAGACTTCATAAATGGCGGCCACCTTAACCGTCCTCGTTACTACTGTATTGGTATTATCGAGAATGCTTTTGACAGCATCACCAATTGGGAACATAGCTAACCCTCATGCTTCATGTAAGTCATTTAAAATAGCTACCACATCTCACACCAACGCTTCCAAGAACAACAGAAATGACTTAGAAGTGGTGGTGAGTCTACATTCACAAGGATTTTTGTGGAAAATGACAATTTTTTCCACATTCTATTGGTCTAATTCAACCTCTTCCAAAGCCTGTTCAGGGAAAATATCCATTATTTTAACAAATAAATAGAATTCAAGTTAAATGGGCTTGGGAAATACTGAGCTCAACCGAATTTTAGCGGATTTATTTACTGTAGGAGTTCTCCAAACTTTTACTCCATGAATAAATTATCTGACTGTCCAAGAAAGAAAGGAATTACGCTGCAGGGCTCCCTCTTAGCTGACCGTGCTGTCTTTTGTTCACAGAGCATGAACTAGCACGCTGGTGTAGGGCTCAGTGGCATTGGAAAGTGACATCTATGTCGGGGCTTTCCAAGGCCACTGCCATAGTCCTAAGTTCCACCCAATCTCAGTCCACACACCACTGTCTGGCTTCCTTGCAGTTGAAACACTATTCATGGCCTCTGAGCTCTTCCACTTGGACAGCCAGGTGCTCTGACTCATTTCTGAACTTGGCCTTTACTCCTAGGTGAGTCTGGTTCTCCCCTCTGACCTCCCAAGAAGCAGAACTCTAGAATCTATGAACAGCAGTGGGACCCCCTCTCTGTGTCTCATTCCTCCTCTCTGGGAAAGTGGGTTATTGCTTCTTTTTAACTGAACTTGGATGTATTGGTGTACTATTATTATACATAATAGTTGAATCCATTATTATTCATACATTCATATAACATAATATAATAAATCTCATCTCCCAGGCCCTTCCCTTTCCCTCTCCTCCTTCCTCTCCGATCCACTTACTCTACTGTATTGACCTCTCTTCTGTTATTACTACGATGATGATTAGTAGTAGTCGTATTTTAATTAGTGCATTATAACTATATCAATGAATCCTGCATATATTCGTACATGCCTGGGTTCTTTTTTGAAAGAAGATATTTAATTTCTTTTAGGAGAATATGGTCATTTAATGAACACAGTGGAGCTGCTGGTGACCATCATGATGATAATGAAATAAACCGCTTGTCTCTACAGAGCACGTGGCAGGTGCCAGGCACCTTGTGAAGTCGCTACTATTGTAGATGGGTAGACAGAGGTGATAGGAGGGTCTGTGACTTTCCCATGACCACTCAGCTATTGCAGGACCTATCGCTACTTGAACGGTCTCCTTCAAGACCGGAAGATGGATTTAGTCTAGAACTCATGCTCTTAAATACCAGGATACTGGTTCTTTCAAAACTCAAAGTAATTAAAAGTATTAAATGAACTACAACAGTATAAACTACACCAAGATTATTATATGTCAGGGCCTCCCCAAAATTTTAGATCTGTCCAAACACTATCCTAGGATGCTCAAAATGCAATATGTGTCCCAAGTCCCAGGCATCATGGCAGCTGGTGACCTGGGTGTTGGATAGCCACCTCCCCTTGGACTTCACCCCGGCTAGGCCACGAGGGCACGGAGCCCCAGGTTACACACTGATGGGACTCAGATATGTGTGGGCTTTCCCCGTCCCCGCTGCCATTGATGTTGTGTTTTCTGATCTCTCTAATAGGGCAGCGGTCACGTCCCATGGGCAGAACGCTCTTCCTGGTCTATCTTCTCCGAGGTGAATCCTTTGACTTGTGACTAAAGACCCAGCACTGCCTCCACCCTCTTTCCCACCCCAGCCAGGGGAGATAACACACAGCCCTACTTCCTGCATCCAACTGTCTCTGGTCACATTGTTGGCGCCACCAAGGTGACTGGCGCCGTCGCCACCTCCCTGTGCGAGGTGGCAGCTTATCATGGGAGGGTGAACTGATGCGTGCGTCCTCACAGGGACCCATTGTACAGAGCACTTGCGGGCTTGTAAAAGGTGCTATATAAATCAATTATTAATACTAATCAGAGCAAGATAGCACCATAAGCAAGAACAGGGAGCCCTGGTGACAGGCGCCACACCCTCTGTGACGTAGCTCTCAGGAGTCTGGTATCTCACAAATTACAGAGATGTGAGGAGAGGTGGCTCGAGAGAGATAAAAACAGATCTCTTCTCCACGGATCCCACCAGGCCCTTCAGAAACCTCTACTTGACGGACAGCTCTTCCTGAGTAAAGAAAGTTCTGGAACCTTAGAATGGCTAGGGTTTGAGAGCAAGGTGTTAGTGCCAGTACTAAGATCTAAGCCCTTTGTTGGACTCTAGAAAAAATGGTGCCCACCAAGAGATATTTCGTGTAAGCCGATACCCCTAAGCCTTCCCTTGTGAGGCACAGAGCTTGGTTTATTTAAAGGAACAATTTCTTCATGTAAGGGATGTGATGAATTGATTTCATATTTATTCTCGGACATTCTATGACTCTGGCCTGGTTTGGTAACCCTCTGGACAATATTTTTGTTTCTCCATGGGTGGAATGAAAATTATATGAACCCAAACACAAAAGTGTAAAAAAATAAATAGCACACGTGGTGTGGAATCCACTATTGGAGGTGCATATTCGAAATGATAGTGATTAATACTAACATTCTGAAGTTTGGGCTGGGCGTGGTGCACACCTGTAATACCAGGGGATCGGGAGGCTGAGGCAGGAGGATCACAAGTTCAAAACCAGCCTCAGCAATGTGGCGAGGCCCAAAACAACTTAACAAGACCCTGTCTCAAAATAAAATATAAAAATGGCTGAGGATGTGGCTCAGTGGTTAAGGGCCTTTGGTTTCAATCCCTAGTACCCTCCAAAATAATTAAAAAAAAAAAAGTTTGGGTATTACTGTCCTACCAGAGGCGGGGGGGATGATAATAAAAATGAATATTTGTCCAGCATGAACTTCCTGAGACTCCAAAGTGTCAGGAAAGGTAGCCAGGAGGGAGGAAGGGGTCTTGCAGGAAATGAAACAGAGAACTTGGGAATGGTGGTGCAGAGAAGGCCTCAGGCTGGGGGAGCACACAGCACCTCTAAGAACAAAGCTCAAATCTCCTTATTTTAGGGAAGAGGCAGGCAGGGTGTGGTAGGCCGAATAATGCCCTCCCCAAAGATGTCCCCATCCTAATGCCTGGGATCCCTGGAACCCAGGGGCGTGCTACCTTACACGGCAAAAGGTGCTTGGCAGACCTGAAGAAGTGGAAGACCACGGTGTGCGAGAGGGTCTTGGGTCATCAGGTGGCCCTGCGTCATCACGATGGTCTGATTGGAGGAAGGCAGGAGGGTCGGAGCCAGAGGGAGGTGGGGAGACCAGCAGAGGTAGGGGTGCTGCTGCCGGTGGAAGGCACCCTGAGCCAAGCAATGAGAATGGCCTTCGGAAGCCGGGGAAAAGGTGAGGAATTGGGCTGCCCGGGAGGAATGCAGCCCTCTCAGCGCCTGGGTTTTCCAACTGCTGACCTCCAGAATGAGAGTGAATTTGCGTTGCTTCCAGCAGCTGCCACCGTGGTCATGTGGAAATCAACATGGTGGGGCAGGTGGCACCCTCCCAGGCCTGCACCACGGCCAGCCGGAGGGCACCCTCCCCAATGGATTCCTGATAATTGTTCAATTGCTAAAGTTTGGGAATCATTTGCTTAAAATTTAGAACCATTTCCTGCATTTATTCATCTGTTCAAAAAAAAAGTGCATATATGAAACACCTCTGCGGCAGATCTTTTCCTAGACCTGGGAATGCAGACCAGATGGCTGCCCTCGTGACAGGGACGTTGTAATGGAGAGACACGGAGCTAGCAGGTTCACGGCTAAACGACTCACATCATGAAGAAAGCAGGCCAGCAAAGGGCTTCTGACAGGGTCACGTTTGGAGGGAAGTGAGCCTGCGAATCCCCAGGGAAGACCCCACAGGCTGCCCCAGGGGAGCCCTGCCAGGTCTGGGAAACAGCAAGGCAGCCGCTGAGGCTGAAGCTGGGTGAGCCCAGCCCGGCTGGTAGGCACCAGAGTCAGAGGCAGCTAGGGACGGATCACGAGAAGTCTTACAAGGCAGAGTAAGGACGGGACGGGCAACAGTGCAAGCCTCTGAGAGGTTTCCACAGGGCCCAATGATCCTGTTTATAACTTTCTAAAAGAGTTATGCTAGCATGCAGCACCAATGTCACCCCTGATTGCATTTAAGGGCGCCTTTTGAAGAGTCAGAGAAACAGCTGAGTTAGTTAGATCGGGAAATGACCCTAACCCTACCCACATTCACATCAGGGCGTGGTCTGGGGTTGACATCTCTAGTCCAGCAAATTACAGCAAGCAATGGGTTAAGGACAGTGGCTCTGAATCAGTGTCACGCGGACCATGTGACCCTCGGCCCCTCAACCTGGCAAGGTGTGCGATGTTAATTAAACGTCCAAGGTGCTGCCAGCCCCAGCCCTGTGGACAGAGCTAAACCGAGTTGGATCTTGAATCCTGCTGAGGAAGCATCCCAAGAGGGTCTATGCCGAGGAGGTTCAAGCCCGGGACAGCAAGCAGCACCCCGTCCAGACGGGAGGAAGGCACGTGGGACCAACCCGGGAGGGGCGCTAGGCTCCTCCTGTGGTCACCTCTCAGCTTCTCCCAGCCCAATTTCTGCTTGGTGATTCAAGGAGCTACCTGGGTGGCCGAGGCTCCCATGGGCTCTTTCTGGCTTTATTTTAATTAGACCATGGAAACGGTCATTTGAACGCCTAGACAAACACTTTCCAAATTCCAGCCGGCCCACAAGTCCTTGTCAAAAGAGCAGGGCTGTGCGGGAGGGCGGGGCCTGAGACTCTGCATTTTAACCTGTTCTCAGGTGACCACAATGCTGCTGGGTGGACCACAGACCACACGCTTAGAATTAGTGACAGAGGCTGAATCAGCTGCATTCCACCAACAGCCTCTGAATGGCTAAGTCTCCAAGGGCAGAGGGTCAGGGTTCCTCCTCCTGTAACGCCCAGGGCTGTCCTACACAGGGTCTTTGGGGTCAGTTACTTAAAGACCTCATGCCTCAGTTTCCCCATCAGTAAAATGGAATAATAGTGGTGTCTATCTCAGCCATTCAAGAGCAAATACAAGGCGGGGATTGCCCGTGGTAAGTGCGGGATAGAGGGCAGCTGTCAGTCTTAACGTTTCTCTCCTTCCTAGACCACGGATCCTAAGGACAGTTTCACTTCTGATATTTTCCCCTCTGCACTGTGTGCTGTAGGTTGAGCCTAGATTCTAAGCACTTAGTAGGGGCTCATTAAACCACTGCTGCTTGGATCAGTGATTTAAGGAGTGAATTGATACCAGCAGCTCACATCAACTTAGCTTCAAAGGCACAAAGGAAAGCGAAAGGAAATTCTCTTTTTTTTCTTCTTCCTTCTTAGAACTAGGGATTGAACCCAGGGCACTTAACCACTGAGCCATACCCTCAGATCCTTTTTGATTTTGAGACAGGCTCTCATTAAGCTGCTGAGGGCCTCACTAAGCTACAGAGGCTGGCCTCCAATTTTTGATCCTCCTGCCTCAGCCTCCCAAGTTGCTGGGATTACAAGCACACATCACCATGCCCGGCAGGAATTTACACTTCTTCATTTCTTAAGCTCCTACTCTGTGCCTAGCATGATACCAGTTGCTTTTTATACAATATTGTTTATCCTCCCAAGAACCCTACAGCAGGGAAAATGGAGGTTTAACCCTCAGCAGGTTGAGGCTCAGAGAGGAAAAGATACTTGCTCAAGATCCCATGGCTGTTAGGGACAAAATCAGGATTCTAAGTTCTTCCCTTACCAGCTCCCAGCTTGCTTTTGCTAAGCAGTCCTGTGACACAAGACCTTCTCTGACCCCAGGTATTTCCCACTGCGAGGGTTCGAGGGTTCGTCACTGCCGTCTTTGAAGGCTGGGCAGGCTGGTAATACACTGCTTGCTCATGCATTTCTCTGGGGCCCTTATCTTTATAAACTGTGAATTTATCTCCCTGCAGAGATAGGGCTCCGGGTGAAGGGCCCCTGTCCACAACAGACAAGTCTTACCTGCTGCGATCAGGTCAGCAGGCAGCTGGGAGCCCTTGAATTACCTTCTTCCTCACCTGACCCCTTCCTCAAGTTCAAACCTGTGCCATAAACAGCACCGCCAAGACCAAAGGTCGGGGAGGCGAACCGCGTGGGCCTTCACCCATCAAACCCCTTGACAAAGCCGGAGCCGTCACGCACCATAAACCTGTTCTTGTCATCGTAGCCTGTGAGGGGAACAGAAGATAAAGAGCCCACGGGACAGCGGAGCCAGGCCAGCCACCGCGCAGCTGGTGCGGAGCTGGCGCTATCACATGAGCAGGAGGCTGACCCTAGAGTGTCCCTCCTCGCGGTCAACGGTCGGAGAAGTCTGTGGATTCGTGGCAGGTGGCACGGAAAAGAAAACAGAAAGCGTTCTGCAAAAGGGACATGGGAGGGCTTGTCCCACCTGCTGTGCATGCCTGACTGCTGGCAGCTCCTTCCAGAGCCACAGAAACCTAAATAGGTTTCCCCAAAATCACCTGCAGCGCTCCCCTCGCGGAGTGGGCCAAGATTACTGCTCTTTTCATGCAAGTGTGATCTAAAGGCCTGATGGAACTAACCTGTTTCAGCCATGTCCTAAAGAGGTCATCATCTGGACCAGGGGCCACCTTGAGTCCTTATTGTCCACGAGTCCTAAAAGGTTCTCCCTGGCTTTTCTTATTTCTGTGCTTCTTTCTAATACCTCCCCCCACTTTGTTTGGCACTGGGAATTGAATCCAGAGGTGCTTTACCACCAAGCCACATCCCCAACCCTTTTTTTATTTTGAGACAGAGTCTTTCTAAGTTGCTGAGGGCCTCACTACGTTACTGAGACTGACCTCTAACTTGAGATCCTCCTGTCTCAGCCTCCCAAAGTCACTAAAAGCACAGGCTATCACATCTAGCATCATAACAAAATTTCCGAATGCCCACCATGTGTCAGGTGTTGGATTGTAAGCCCTGGGAGACTATTTAGTCTCCTGAACACACACACACACAGCTTCCTGAATTCTTGCTGTACTGGGAGAGAGTGACGTCTTCAGGAAACTGTACTAAATACTGCAGCATAGTATGGGATGGGAGAGTGGTGTGGGAGGGATTTGCTACACAGCAAGTGTTTCTCCAATCCGTTACCCATTTGGAGTCAGCCAACAGTTGAGAAATGCAAAATGATTATTTTGCTATTAGTTGAAACCAACTCCTAAGGAGAAGTTGCTAGTGTAATTCGTATAACTCAGTCCAAGGCCAACTGCATATACGTAGGATCATTTGCTGCTCAGAGCTCTGCCCCTTGAGGTGCCACGTGAGAACCCACACTTGAAAAGTTTTAAGCGTATTGTTTGAGCTGTTGAAGGCCATGAAAGAAGAGGCTCACCTTGGCCAATACATAAAAGACAAATCAGGTTTCTTTAAAAGTGCTGTTCTGAGAACTGGGTTTTAGAGAGAAATAGGGTTAAATTCATTCTTTTTTTTTTTTAAATAAAGACAGAGGGACAGTGAGAGAGACAGAGAAAGAGAGAAACAACTTTATTTAGTTTTTCACATGGCCTCAGTTGCTCCAACACTCAGTTGTGTACGTGGTGCTGGGGTTTGAACTCGGGTCCTCGTGCTTGCCAGGCAAGCACCGAAACCACTGAGCCATGGCTCCAGCCCCATTCTTTTTTTTTTTTTTTTAAGAGAAAGAGAGAAAATCAATTTAATTTCGTTTTTCATGTGGCTTTCATTTCTCCAACACTTAGTTGTATACGTGGTGCTGGGGTTCGAACCCACATCCTCGTGCATGCAAGGCCAGCGCCGTAACCACTGACCCATGGCTCCAGCCTTTCAAGCCCATTCTTGACCTGAAAAATATGTTGAACTTCCCTAAAACCAAAATGATATAGAAAAAAGAAAAGAAAACATAGATTTTTTTCCAACCTGATTTTCAAAATTGATGTACACAAACATCCATGCTTAAAGATGTTCCCAACCGTGTTGCTTATAACAGATTTGAAAGATTCTAAAAATCCATTAATAGAAGAATGTTTAAGTAGTTAGTAGGTAGTGACTAAAGATGTTTAAAGAGCTTTTACTGGCATGCAAAGGAAATGCTTCTGATGCTGGGCCGAAAAAAAAAAGGAGAAGATAAAACAACGTTTCAAAGTAACATTTTGTAATTTTAAAGAAGTTTTAAAAATCAACAATAAGGAAAGACACTAAAATGTTAGCACAAGCTGCCCCTAGGTTGTGGACATAGTATAGCAGTTCAAACCCATGAGATTTAGTGCCTCACAGGGCTGCTATGAGATTTAAGAGAAATAATGCAAGAGAAAAAACACATAAGAGTTGATTGATCCTGAAAGCTACTATCCATGAAACACGTATGATTGCATAACTTAATTTTTCCATAATTTAAATATAGTGTTGGATCAGAGATATTGGCATTAAATGTTTTTAATTTTTGCAATCAAAAGCAGAATTCCAGATCCCAAACTGCCTTCAAATAGGGTCAGCTCGGGGCTGGAGCGGTGGCTCAGTGGTTATGGTGCTTGCCTGGCATGCGTGAGGACTCGGGTTTGAACCCCAGCACCACCTACTCAACAAACTGTCAGAGCAAAGAAAGTCACATGAAAAAATAAATAAAATTGATTCTCTTTCTCTCTCTAAAAAAAAATAGGGTCGGCTCCATGCAAAGTAATTGACCAAGCTTCCTGGGGAGGGGTGATGTGTAACTGTGAGCAAGGTTTAAGTGCTGATAGGGATCACTTCTTACCCTTTTACAGAAATCTTCTCAAATCAGGAGAGAGCTTTGAATCTCTGTTTGACCTGGGTATAAGGTAAGGCTGGGGCCTTACAAGTAGAGAGAGGAATTTTTACCGTGGGTGTAAAGTGAACTCAGGTGAACAGGTGAGGGCTGGGGTGTGGCTCAGGGGTAGAACACTTGCTCAGGGCCCTGGATTCCATCCCCAGCACGAATAAATAATAAATAAATTACAGATGAGTGATCCAAAGAATCAACACTTAGAATATAAATTTCCAAGTATCTGGAGTTTTTGATGCACCAATATCCATTCCCGGGCCCAGATGTGAGAAAGAAATGGCAAGGAAAATGGATCACCTATCAGGAATTCGGTAAACAGAGATAAAGCTTGAAGAAGTAGCTTCCCCAGGTTCTCTGCTCTGATTCCCGGAGCCCCAGGACCTGGGTGCGGCCTCGCTGGAACTAACCACAGAATGATGGGCTCCAGTGGGGAAAGCTACATTGCCTTATATCCAATCCTGGTAGCAGCCTGTGACGCCATCCCCCCAAAACATATTTCAGAAACTTAGTCTTGCATCTTGTAATCTTGAAAATTTACAAGAATAGATCTTAGGACACCAAAGAAATGTGCAATCATCTTCCCCGGGCTCAGCTCATTACCGTGTGCCTAGAACACAGCAGACCCGGGAGAAATTAATTATGAACAGATCAGCAAATGGGGATGCAAATGTCACCCACAAGAATGACAGGTGTTGGGGGTTGTGCCGGGTTCTTAGACTTCAAATGGAGTCTCAGTTACACAAAAAAGTCACCTTCTCCAAGCACCCAGGTCCCTGAGCATACGGATTGGATGGTGTTTGGAGTTTTCTGTTTGGGGAGGTTCTGGGGAGAGCCATCCATCCGGCGTCAGAGGCAAGGAAGGACCAACATGCTGGAAACACGCAGAGTAAATATTTAAACATGGGAAGTTCAATAGCTGTTAGATAGGTTCAGTAACAGACTCATTTTAAAAATCGATACTCTTACTAATAGTAGTGTACCGGGCTCTGATAGAAGGGAGGAGACTAAGTCGAAGTCGTTTTTGAATCAGAAGTCAGCAGGAGCCAGTGTCTTAGACAAGTCCCCCCAAACTGGTAAGGAAACAAGACAAGGTAATGCAGCCGTCTCTGATGATAGATTTCCAGGAAGCTGAGCCTTCCTGGACTGTGGAGACTGACGGGGACCACGGATTTGACCTGTACAGGGTGCACGGATAAAAGAAGAGGAGCAAGGGCTGGCGCCCGGGCTGGCGCTCAGTGGCAGAGTCCTGGGTTTGATCCCAGGCATTGCAAAAAGAAGAGAAAAAGAAAAAAATGGCTAGGGACTAACAAGTAAGAAAGGAGTCCAGGACTTCTCTGCAGCATTATTTAATAACCAAGGACTTGGCTTTTTATGCTGTCTGCAGGTCCTGGGTGCTGGGTGGGGAAGTTAATCACCTTGAACTTGGTAGATGCTGGAGCAGCCCTCTCTGTATCTCCAAGTTCTCTGTCATTTCAATGCGAGGGTCAGACCTGCAGCTCTGGAGCCCTGGGCTCCTCTGCAAGGGTCTGCCTGTGGGAGGGGCCCTGCCTGGGTGGGAGCTGGCCTCTTACCTGCGCTCGGAGCCCCGCCCACTCCCAGAGTTCCAGCTGGGGCCAGGTCTCTGACACCCGCAGGGGTGATTTGCTCAACAACACACCCTGGGTTGGCCGGGTTCCATTTGTCTTCCCCACTGTGTACCCCATGCTCCAAGACCACCCCCGAAATAGACCACTTTCAGCTTGTTTTGAGTCAAGACATCCAAGCCAAGGAAAAGATTCAGCGTGACTCTCTCTCCCTCTCCTCTTCTTTTTAAAATTTAGTTTGCACATAATAGCTATGGGGGTGCAGGCTGATTTTTCTGTGCACGCAGACACTGTGTGAAGACTTGGTGAGGAGAAGGTTCCAACCCTCCCGTCCAGCTATCTTGAGGCCTACCTCACCCTACTGCTAACTGCAGGCTAACTGTAATCCTGCTTTGGGTAGTAGGAGATCAGAGCTTGTTCCTCCTGCCCAGCTGTGTTTTTGTGGCCTTTGACCTGTGTCTCCACCAACCCCACTCCCAGCCTTGGCAGCTCTTCCACCCTCCACTTCTGTCCCTTGCTCCTGTCAATGGGGACAATGATCACACCCACCTCGGGGTTCACTGGGGTAATGCTGTGAACATCTGGCCCAGCGCTGGAACCAACCGAGCACTCAAGAAATCCCAGCTGTGGTTGTGGGTTAACCCCAGAGTTCAAAAGTGAATCTTCAAATGAAGACATGAAGGTGACACACACTTTTATTTTCTTCTTTTTTGCTTTTCCATGTTTATTTTATGTTGAGATTACGGAGCTCCTGGAGATTACGGACATCCCGGCCACCTGGGTCCCGACGCACCTCTGCCTCCTCTTTACCATGGGTCCCTGCTCCGTGCCTCAGTTTCCTCCTACGTGAATGGGGAAAATGACTCCCCTGTCTTACGTGTTTGGAATGTTCAAAGGAGACCATGCATGCAAAGTGTCCCTCACAGTGGCTGGCAGGCAGGGAGAGAGGGGCACACGTCAACTGTTGTCATAAAGAGGATTAATGGGTGTTAGAGGTGGAACCATACTCTATGGATTTGATGCATATATAGAATATTTCTTGGATCAGGATGCAAATTCGTTAAGCAAGCTTCTGATTAAAAATTAAGCAATTAAGCTTCCAGGAGCTTGGTTTGAAAAATAACTTTTTGCTTTTGTCCTAGAAAGAAGACTGAAATGGGCTACAAAAAAAAAATCCCACTACAAAAAATAGGAGAAAAGGAGTTGGTTAGACATAAATATTTTCAAGATGACCTTAAAAAAACAGTATAGCAAAAGATAAATAGAAACTGTGGCTTATCTGCAGGACTGGTGGTGTGTGGAGAGATGGATCATTGGATCAGGACTTTTACCTCCTGTAGAAAACCTAGTAAAAGCAACTTGAGTTCCAGTTGCACCCAGGTAACGGTAGAAGGACAACTTCAGAGCCTCGGATCAAGGCAAGGATGGCCACAGCCACAGAGTTTAATCTGCTGAATATTCTGGGATTGGTGGTTTTGCCTCAGAATGGCCACTAATCCATTTTATTGGGGTATTCACTCCCTGCAGGCTTACAGCTCTCTGCATCCCAAGGTAACGATGGCAGACACTGTCGCTTAGCCTGTGAGAGCCAAGTATTCGCGTGACTTGCCACCGACTTCATTGCCTTCCCATGCCAAGCCTCGGGGAGACTGTCTCCTACGCAGCTGAGGAAACTGAGCAGCAGACAGTTTAGTGAAGAACACAGAGCAAAGAAGCAAATTCAGGCTTGCTGGCTCTGCAGCCCCTCTCCCTCAACCATGGTGCTCCGTGTGTCCGGGTTCCTGGCATCGATGAAGCCTCTGTAATATTCTTCCCTCTCCCCATTATAAGGGCGCACTTACCCTATGCAGATATAGCCAATCGAATGCTAGATTCTTTCCGTGATTCTTGGGTGAATCCTCCGAATCCTTCTTAACACAGTATTCTGTTTTCAGTCTGCTGGGAAATTATCTGAATGATAGGGCAGCTTAGACAACTAAACTAAACAGTGGGGCTGTTTGACTTCATCCACAGAAGCCAGAAGGATCCCCATCCACAGATCTAGGAGACACAGAATATGCTGGGAATATTCAAGAACCAGGGTTTCCCCGAGGCCCTGATGGCAGGCACCTACCAGGTTCAAAGGTTCGCCTGGACACCCTCCCTGAAATTACAGTGTTCCAAGCAAACTGCTGCCCTGTTTGTGAAGTCCCGCTCAGGATGTGCACCGCAAGGGAGCGTCCACTGGCTTGGTGCAGAGGTCCATTCACCCACCATGACCAGAGGGTGAAGGGGAGCAGGTGCCCGTGAAGGAAGCTATATCAAGGGGGGAATTGGGGGAGCCAAAGCAACAGCACTGCCATCCACCCACTGCAGCAGACCCGTCCCCTCCATTAGCTCGGCCCATGGATTCCGGCAGGGGCCCCGACTGCGGAGTGGCTTAACTGGTTAGACTGCGAGTCATCGCTAAAACAGTTTTGCTGATGGTTATAAATCGAGTCTGGGTGTTTCCACCTGGGGAACTAACTCATCAACCAGAGAGACAGCCAGCAACCTCCAGGACTGGCCTTTGAAAGCCTCTGATGAAATCAGCCCGTTGATTAACGCAATTAGCACCATTAGGAGAGGAAGTTGTTAACCTAAATCAATTATCCACGGGCATCTATCATGCTAAGTGTTCCTCTTTGTCTTGAACATATTGCACTGTTTGGTGTTTCAGTGGTGATGATCATTAAAAATAAATGATTATTGCTGATTTTCTATTGATAACAGCTATTAATGGATCAGTGCCTGCGTGTATAGGCCGCTTACATGTAGTGTACAGAAAATAGATGTGCTAACTCAAGGAAGTCCATAGTGACTCCCTTCCCTCCATTCAGGAGGTAGATATTGACCAATGAAAAGAAGCTCCTAGTTCTGATGAGCTAAAAGGCAAAATGTTCATGCTGGCTGGAGCGCTCTTTAATTACTTGTAGCATTTACCTTCTGCAGGGCAGAAGTTGGGGTGCAGGGATGTGTCTCTGTTTGCTTTGGTAGATAGTTCAAGCTCCTCCATCCCAGCCCCAAAGGACTTCCTGCCAGCTGGTTCCCACCTGCACGGAAACTCCTCCTCCTCTTGCCGCCTCTAACACTGCTCCCACTTTGAACTTGAAAACTTAAACCTTCTGGAGGAACCTCACACCATGACCCTGACACCCTTTTCCGAAATCCGGTCCCAAATGCACAGAAGAAGCTTCCCGTGATGTTAGCAGTTCACATTTACTGAATTCCTTCCACCACCCGGCCTTTTCCATGAGTCTCTGCTGATCAGCTCCATCACACAGAAGGTTAATAATGACAACCACAGGCCAGACAGCCTTCTAAGCATTTTCCCAGGATACACTCATTCCAACACCCTGCTGTCTCCACAGGTGTTATCCTCAGGAGCATTTCATTGGTGAAGAGATTGAGGCAGAGGAAATGGAAGTTCTAATGCAGAGCTGGTTCACAGTAGCACAACTCTTCATTATGACTCGACCTCTTCCCCTGCACCTGTTCATGCTTCTCCATTTATATTTAAAGTTTTATAGCAGGAGACAAGTTTCAGAAATTTTTTGGTTGCAGAAATGTTCCCGTTGTGGGGTGTGTGTGTGTGTGTGTGTGTGTCCACCCGGCCCCCAGAGGAAGGAGCTGAAATACAGCAAGCTCAGATAATCTGCTAAGGTTTCCACAGACAGTAAGTAAAGTGAGAGATTCAAGTCAGACTGTCCCTGAACTTGACTCCCAGCTAGAGTTGGGGAAAATGCAGTCATTTAAGAGAGACAGGGGGGCTGAAGTGGTGGCTCAGTGGTCACAGCATTTGCTTGGCATGCCCGAGGATGCGGGTTTGAACCCCAGCACCACGTACACAACAAAGGTTCAAAGCAACGAAGGCCACAGGAGAAACTGGATAAAACTGATTCTCTCTCTCTCTCTCTCCCTCTCTCTTAAAAAGAAAGAAAGAAAAAAGAGAGAGAAGACAGGGTGCTTAAGCTGCTTGCTCTTGGGTGAAGGTCTGGGTTTCTCCGTTGCATGGCGCCTGATATTAGCGCTGTAGGAATCAGCACAACACCTGGAATGGAGCTGCCACACCCAGAGGTAGCTGATCCACATGGATTGGAGTGACTGGATTTAACACAGCAAGTTGTTCTCAGTCGGGAAGGGAAGGGTGTCGCCGAGGGCAACCTGGGGAGAATTAATATGAACAAAAGCACCACGTGACCGATCCAGATCCAGGAGCAGGGACCCAGCCTGACAGTGCCTGAGCAGCTCAGACTTACAGAGTCATCAAAAGCAGGGTTCAAGCCAGAAAGGCCAGCCGGGCTTCCCCTTGGGAACTGAATTGTCAAGAACTTATTTCAAAATGCTTTAGACTTTCTGCTTAGACAACGCTTCTTCAGCTGCTTAATTAAAATTGGGCGTCAGCAATGCTTCAAAACCAACAGGACAGGTGTGAGCCACAGGGCACGCTGCATGGGGGGAACCTCACAGGGTTTGATCTGGGGGGGGGGGTTTCAAGATGCAAGCTCCTCCTGGCAAGAGAAGCAGGAGAAGAGAGGAGGGAGGGAGGAGAGGAGGCATCAGGAGAGCCCAACGGTGGAAAGGGAAGAGCAGGGACTTGGCACAGAGTGATTCTTAAATCCACTTGGTGTCATGCCCCAATTTCCCTGGGAAGTTCACACTGCAAAATCAGAATTCCATCTCCCTGTTGATCATCGCTCATGTTTAAACGTCTTAGGCGATGACTATGACATTGCGGATCCCCCCCACTGTGTTTTACAGCCTTCACACTGTAAATGATTCCCTGGGTGCTGGGCTGGCTGTTGTGACTGGCAGAATCGGAGCACCTCCCCTGCCTCCGCCCGAGGTCCAGTATCTTTTCCCTGGAATCCCAGGAACCTGCGGACGTGTGACTTGACATGGTTGAGGGACCTCAATGATGTGATTAAATCAAGGATCTTGAGATGGGGGAATACTCCAGGATTATCTGAGTTGGTTCGATGTCATCACAAGGGACTTTGTAAGAGAGAGGGAAGCGGGAAGGACAGAAGACCGAAGGGCAGAGTGATGTAGGTCTCTGAGCTAAGGAATGCATGTGGCCCTCTGCAAGGGAGAAAGAAGAAATCAGACCTCTGCTGAGCTTCAAAACCACTCACATCTGGGTTCGAGCCAGGGCTCAGCAGTTATGGCACTTGCTGGGCATGCGCGAGGACACGGGTTCAAACCCCTACACCACATACACATTGAGGTGTGGGAGCAACGAAAGCCACGTGAAAAACTAAGTAGAACTGATTCTTTCCCTTTCTCTCTCACTGTCCCTCTTTCTCTTAAGAAAAAAAATGCACCTTTCCCGACACCTTGATTTTACCCCGCAAGACCGTTTTCATCTTCTGATCTCCAGAATGGTAAACATTGCCAATTTCTACCATCCTAAGCATCAGGTCATTTGTTACCGCAGCAAAAAGGAACTTACATAGTCAGCTCATGTTTTGCTTTACTCTTGGAAGATCTTGAGATCGCTTCCAATGATACAAAAAATGCTACAGTGTAACCTAAGGTAAAACTGTGCTTAGACTATATTTCCCCCTGCGAACATCAACAGCGAGAATATAAAACTGCAGGGAAAGGGGCTCAGGTTCCTCCCATATTCTGTTCAATTACCTTCCTGCCCCTCAGCTTCCTGGCAGCCAATGGGAAAAGGGAATTTAGAAATGCGTGTGATCTAAATTGCCGGCAGGGCACCGAATCAATCCCAGCTCTTCTTCAGATTCAAGGCTGAAATCTGTATTTCTTGGGATGCTCATCACTGTGTCCACCGTGCGTCGGAAGGAAACAGAAGACACCTCGCCCTCGCCGTTCATCTCCTCCACGCCGTGGCTTAGAAGATCTCTGTGGTCTGAGTGCTGAGACCCTAAGAGAAAAGAGTCTCAGGGATAAACTGCAAAAAGGGAAAGCAAAATTTAAAAATGCAGTGTAGTAAAATAGAGAAGAAAGAAGCCCAGAAGAAGCACCGAACCCAGCCAGGCACGGTGAGGAAACGTGGTGGCCAACCCAGGTGGAGTCTTAAAGAAACAGCTCAAGGATGAGGAAGGGGTCTGCCGAGGTGGAAGGCTTCGAGGGAAAAGAACACGGAATAAATCAGATACCTAAAAGCCAGGAAGTCCAGCAACCATCACGACTTAAGCAGACCTCCAAGACGCCAGGGAAGGTCTGGCGAGGTCTGGGAGGTGGGGGTCAGGGTCGGTCCAGGGGCGTGGCCCCGTTGTGAGCAGTTTTGCTTTTGTGTTTTGAGTTACCTGCGGCTGAGAAAGGTACAGAAGGGTATTTTGAGAGAGATCACATTTACATGACGTCTGTTATCGTTCTTCGTTATCTCTGTTCTATTTTCTGATGCGTTATTGTAGTTAGCTTTGACCCTGCCTGATTTACAAACTAACTCTCCCAAATGTGCGCACGAATAACAGAAAGCACGGCATTCGCAGAGTTGGTACTGGGCACACGTGCAGGCTTCCTCCGCGTCTTGGAACACACTCCTGTGGATTACGGGGGTGACCGTGCCCTTCCCAGCAGAAGAGAATTCCACATGGGAGTTGCGCTCCACGGCATGTATTCAAAAGGAGGGTTCGGGTACAAGGCCCGGCTACTGCTCATTGAGCACAAGTGTGTAGTACTCCTTTGGAAGACGACGTCAGCCCTTCTCTGCAGAGGAGATGACAACTCCTCAACCCACTTGACCAATATCTCAGAGCAACAAAAGGTCCATGGTCCTTCCAGAGTCCCTATTCTCCTGTCAGACACAGCGCCTGACTTCAGCCAGGCCTGGTGGTACATGCCTGTCATTCCAGTGACTCAGGAGGCTGAGGTAGGAGGATTGCAAGTTTGAGACCAGCGTTTGCAACTTAGCGAGGCCCTAAGGACTGAGCAAGGCCCTGTCTCAAAATAAAAAAATTAAAAATGGCTGCAGATGTGGCTTAGGATGTAAAGGAAAGCCAAGGAAGCAACCGGTCATGGATAAGAAAGGGTTTTCCTTCATCGATTCATTCATTGATCCAGGAAATTTTTATTCAGGACTTACTGTGCACTAGGCCCAGGATGCAGCAAAGAGGAAAAAACAAAATAAAATGAAATAATAACTGCTGTGCCCTTGTGGAGCACATGCAGAGAGAGAGAGAGGAGCCAGGTGAGGTCGCCGTAAATGCTGCGAGACAAACAGAGTCAGCACAGGATGACAGCGTGGGAGGTCACTGTGCGGAAGTCAGAGCTGGGGGAGTGAGGCTGGCGAGGTCCTGGGGTAGGTCCCCAGCGTGAGTGCACACGTGTGCACAGACACACACACACATACACACACACGTGCACACACAGACACACTGCACACACACCACACACAACACACACAGACACACGTGCACACACACACATACACACACCTGCACACACTGACACACATACACACACTGCACACACACCACACCACACACACAGACACACACATACACCTCCCCCCACACACACACACACATCACACACACAGACGTGAGAGATCCAGGCAGAGAGCAGAGCAGGCCCACAGAAATCCTCGTGCTTCCGCTGCTGGGCCGAGGGTGGCTCTAAGCAGGCTTCCAGCAGGGCTGTGTCAGCTTCTGTCTTCCGGGTGCGTCACATGGTAACCGACTTGAACGTCTCAGAGGGCTAGAGGGTCAGGGGCTTTGCTCTTTTCTTTGGTGGTCCAGGAAGCATCATGAGGAGCTCTGAGGAGATAACCGTGAGCCGCACCTTCGGGAAGAACGTCCAGGTAGCAGGAGAAGCAGGTGGAAGACCCTAAATGTGTGGACCACCTCTAGGATCATAAAGAGGTTGGAGCAAGTCTTGGAGGCCCAGAGCCACCCTGAAACATCTTTTCTTTTCTTTCTGTACTAGGATTGAGCCCAGGGGTGCTCAACCGCTGAGCCACACCCCCACATCCCCTTTTTAATTTTTTTTAAATTTTGAGACAGACTCTTACTAAGTTGCTTAGGGCCTCACTAAGTTCCTCAGGTTGGTCTCAAAATTGCGATCCTCCTGCCTGGGCCTCCAGAGTTGCTGGGATTACAGGTGTGAGCCATCACACCTGACCTGAAACTCTTTTTGATAGAGATAGATATTCTCCATATTTTACATCATTCTCTCACTGATCAAAGCTTTGAAAACAGATTTATTTTAAAAGCCAGTAGTCCAGGCTGGAGTGGTGGCTCAGCAGTTATGGCACTTGCCTGACACGCACGAGGACCCGGGTTCAAACCCCAGCACCCCCATGTACACAACGAAGTGCCAGAGCAATGAAAACCACAAGAAAAGCTAAGTAAAATAGATTCTCTCTTTCTCTCTCTCTTTCTCTCTCTCTCTCACACTGCCCCTTTCTTGCTTTTTTTCAAAAAAAGCCGTTAGTCCACATTCCCATTGACTGATTACACAGTAAATGATCCGTGGGGGCTACATGCGAGGACCCGCAGCGGGAAGCCTGGAACCACGGCAGGACTGGGCTCTGCACAGACTCTATTTTCCTTACGCATACACACCTAGGATAAAGTTAAATTAGGAACAATAATGAGGACCCATGCTCACATGCTTTGGGGACACTATTGGGTACAATGAGGGCACCCGAACACAATTACCAATATGACCCAGCAACTTCACCCCTATGTCCTAAAGGACTGAAAACAGACACACAAACGCGTCTACGGGGATGTTCACAGTCACCTTATTCACAATAATGAAGGTGCAAGGGATTCACACGTCCACCAGTGGATGAACGGATGCGCAAAGTGAGCACGGCCCATCCACACGACAGAACAGGATTGCTTCATTCGAGGACGCGAGGGCTGACGCACTCGACGGAGTGCCTGAACCTAGAAAGCATTAAGTCAAATAAAAAACATAAACATTGCTTGGTTCCATTTATTTAAAAAATCCAGAGCAGGCAAATTCAGAGACAGAAGGAAGATTGGTGCTTGCCGGGGGCTGGGGAGTAGGATTGCTTAATAGAGAATTTTCTTTCCGAGTCTTGAAAATGTTTTGGAGCAAGATAGGGGTGTGGTGCTTGCACAACGCTGTCGTATAATTTTATGGAGTGTGAATTTCACATCCATTTTTTATTTGGCTGGAGCGGTGGCTCAGTGGTTACAGCACTTGCCTGGCATATGTGAGGATGCAGACTCGAACCCCAGCACCACGGGCACAATGAAGTGTTGGAGCAACAAAAGCCACATGAAGAACTAAGTAAAGTCAATTCTTTTTCTTTCTCTCACTGTCCCTCTCTCTGTTTAAAAAAAAAAAAAAAAAAGCCTAGCTATGTGCTGACCGTAGCAGGCCCCTTCTCTATTGAATACTGCCGGGTAGCCAGTGGGCACCCATGGTTAATTAGATGCAAGGATCCACCGCATGTTTTAGATGCAGCGTTTCCCAGCACCTTTGGGGCCCCTGTCTCCTTCTGGGTAGCTGCACAGCTAAAGGTCTGGCATCTGGAAGAACACTGAGGTTCAAGCTCTCTTTATTCTATACCTGTTTAGAGCGAGCCTGTATTTTATGGTTTTGGCAAAACCTTTGAATTTGATTCCAAGTGAAATGCAGACAGCAGCCCCGTGGAAACACTATGGGCTGCAAGACAAATGATAAATGCTCCGGTCCCACCCCGAGCCTACCCCAAGTCACCTTTCAATGGAGAACCTGGTGAAAGGATTAGCCGTTTGCCATCCCTGGGACCACATGAAAGCCAGTCTGTTAAAAGAGTCCCGTGCGTGCACCCGGCCCATGCACCCCACTCTCCCGGTCCTGTGATAAAGCCAGACCTGCTGCTCCGGCCGTGTGGTGGGGGAATGTGGACACCTGCTAAGAGAACAGGGACGCTTCCTGGGGGGCTGGAGGGGGGGTGAGGCTGGACACGGGCGCTCTGCGTGGCTGGTGGAGAATGAATTATTTGTTCCCAATTCGACGCCAACATCCATCACAGTCAATTTTCAGCCCATCTGGAAGGTTTCAAGAACCCCAGATCAGGATCCCAGCGATGAGACAGCCAGAGCAACAAAGCCTTTCTAAACGGATTACAGTAAATGAAAATATAAAAATAATTCCCGGTTTAGAGGAATTTACTCTGCCAGGCCCCACACTCAGCTCCCCCCACCCCCATTTAATCTTTGCAACAAGCCTCTGAGGCTGGATCTGTAACTGACTCCGTTTTGCAGATGCGGAAACTGAGGGCGCGGAGGGAGTGGCCTGGGGTCACCCTGGGAGAACATGGGGCGTCCGGGGGAGGCGGGTTGCTGACTCCAGGTTCTCCCTTCAGCCAGGGTGGAGCTCAGCCTGAGAGAGTGAGAAAGACAGAATGAATTTTCTTTAGCTTTTCACGTGGCCTTCGTTGCTCCGAGACTTCGCTGTGCGCGTGGTGCTGGGGTTTGAACCTGCGTCCTTGTGCATGCCAGGCGGGCGCCTTAACCGAGCCACCGCTCCAGCCCCCTTCACACCGTTTCTTAGTGGGAGCTGGAAATGCATCAGGCAGTGAGGTTGCTCCACTTGGGCCAGACAGTGACTTTGTTATGGACCTCAAGCTTGGAACTTAGTGACGAACATGGCCACGAAGGACACCCAGACACATAAGGAGAGACTGACCGATTTCGTTCCCCGACCACCTCCATCCTGTAGCTCAGGGCCATGTCACCCAGCAGGAATCCTCCTTCCTCGTGTAGCCTCCTCCACCCTCCAGAAAGAACGGTCTTCATCCTTGGAGACCCAGTCTCACTCCAGCCTTGGATCCTTCATGGTAGCCTGGCCGGATGCTGTCGAGGGAAGGGGTGGGGAGTAGAAAAAGTCTGGAAGTCATTTAGATTTATCTCAGAGCCCCAAGCAGGGCCGTTGCTCATGGGGACAAACAAGTTCCCATCCTAGGGCTGGCCAGGGAGCATTGATCAAGAAGAGCCAACACAGAGGTGGAGCATCCCCTTCATCTCAGTGGCAGGCACCGGTGGGCTTTCTCAATCTGGGTAAACCAAGGCCTAGAGAGGAGGGGACTTCGGGACCTGGACCCATCCACAGAGCCTGTTCCCTGCGTCAGTGGACTTGGCTTGAGATGCTTGGGATCAGAAGCAAGGTTCTGGCTTTCGGGCTGTTTGGGGTTTCGTTTCTTTTACAGCAATTCTTTGGGGAGAGGAGAAAGCAGCTCACTGCTGTGAGTCGGCTCTCAGCCTCCCGTGCAGAAGCAGCCTGGGCACGCACGTCCCTCTTCTGGCCCTGGCCCTGGCCCCAGAGCCTGCTGGGGAGCAGCTTAAAAGACAGGGCCTGCGGAGTTGTCTGGGGGCCAGGGCAGCAGTTGCTTCCTGCTCAGTGGAGAAGAGTCCGGTAAGGAAGCCTCCGGGAGCAGGCAAGGCCAGGAGGAGGCAGTGACCGGGACTCTCTTCACTCTGGGAAGAGAAGCAGCCATGGTCTCAGCTGCCTCGGCCTCTGATCTGCTTCACCAACACCCAGGACCTCTGACTGCTCCCACAGGGCTCCCCTGACCTTCTGTCCCACCTCTCTGCCAGCTTGCTACCCCTGGGAACAAGAGGACAGTAGGGACTTGGGGCTCACAGGCTCCAAAGTTTCCCATCATGAGGCAACTGGACTCAGGACTCAGGGAGGGGACAAGACGGTGTGGGGGCTACCCCAGTCACCTGGGGGCTGCTTGTTCCTCTCTGCTCAGACCATGCCTGCTGGACAGATCCGAAGCCACACAAGGGTGCTGAGAGTAGGGAGTGGCCTTGCTCCTTCCTGTCATGGTAGACGGGGAGGAGGGGACAGGTAGCAAGGTGCACAAGACACTGGGCACGCGCCTCTGCTCCACTGCTCTCAGATGGGGCCTATAAAGAGAAACCAAGCCCTCCAGTACCTGCCTAAGGTCACGCAGGGAGTGAGAAACGGAGTGAGTTCCTGTTTGACCTTGTACAATTCAATGTTTGACCTTGCACAATTGAATGGTGCTAAACAAAAACAGATGAATGAATGAATGGATGGATGGATGGATGCTTGACTTCAGACCTGGAGGCCACAAAAGGCCAGCCAGCTCTTAAACATGCATGATCATGGGCTGGAGAAGTGGCTCAGTGGTTATGGCAATTGCCTGACATACGCGAGGACGCTGGTTCAAAACCCAGCAGGACCATGTACACAACGAAGTGTTGAAGCAACAAAAGCCACATGAAAAACTAAATATAATTGATTCTCTCTTTCTATCTCTCACTGTCCCACTCTCTCTCTTAAAAAAAAAAAGGTGCATTAGCTGCACCTGCAAGAATAGCAGCATTGCATTGGTTAGCTATTGCTGTGTAACAAATTGTCCCAGGTTCTGTGGATCAGGAATCCAGGTCCTCATGAATTAGGTTTTCTGTTTCAGAGCCTTCAAGACTGCAGTCAAGATGCCAGCTAGAGCTGAGGTCTCATCTGAGGCTCAAAAACAGAAAGAGACACTTCTGGGTTCACATGATGGCCAGCAGAAGTCAGTTCCTTGCATCCTGTTGGACTGAGAGCCTCAGTTTCCTGCTGCTTTCGTCAGCCCATCTGCCCTCAGTTCCTTCCCAGCTGGGCTGTCCCAGTATTGCTGCGGGATTTCTCGAAGCTAGCATGGAGAAGGTCTGCCACCAAAATGAAACAGAGTCACAGAAGTGAGAGAGGCAGACACAGGTCCCGCTTACACTCCAGGGAGGAGGGTTGGTTACACAGGAGGGCCAACAATGTGGGTTCAGGGGGCCACCATGGAGTCTGCCCTCTGGGATTAGCAGGTCCTCTCTCACCTTGTTCAGGCCCCGAAACATAATTAACCTCGCTCTCTTAGAGATGAGCGGAGAGCAGAAGCCACCTTGACCCTGCAGGATAAAGATTTTTATTTTAATCTTAAAGCAATAGGCCCCACTGAATTCTAAACAGCCAGCTGACATGGCCAGATCCAGGTGTGTTCTTTATTTTATGCACATAAGAGAAAACTTGATTGTGACCACATTCAGCGCCTGGCTCTGCTGCGTTAAACACCCATTACTGCGCGGCCACCGCCACCAGCCACCTCTAGAGCTCTCCACCCTGCAGAATTCTGCACCCACTCGTGACGAGGCTCTCTTCCCAGGCCCTCTGGCTCTGGGTTGAATTCTCACCACACATTTCATTTGTTGAATTGCTAACACACCAGTGCCTTAGAAGAAGACCTCCTGTGGAAACACGGCTGTCACAATGTCACACAGATGAGGTCATCCTGGAGCAAGGTGGCTCCCTAATTCAAGGTGAAGAGGGGAAATTTGGACACAGGCAGGAGGAGGAGCACTGGGTGAAGAGGGGAACCATCCAGACACCCACCATGGAGCCACCGGAAGTGAAGGGAGAGGCCAGGAACCGCCTTTCCCTGGAGCCTCCCGGGGAAACACAACCTGCCAACGCCCTGACCCCAGACTTCTAGCTTCCAGAAGTGTGAGGCAGTTAATTTGTGCCGTGTAAGCCACCTAGTTTGTCACTCCGCTAAAACAGCCCCTGTCCATGTCTCCTGTAGAATGCGTGGTCCAGAACCATCTTTGGCATGGAATGGGTGCTATTTAAGTCTTTGGTGTCTAATTTGCTGTGTGTCCTTTGAAGGAGGCTCTACCTCTCTGAATCCTTTGTTTCTTAATAGGAAGCTCAACAGCTGTGCCTTTGTAGGAACTTCCTAGTGAGAAGACAACAGGGAAATCAGATCGCTCCCTCCTTGCATAGATTTTTCAACCCTTCCTCCTTGGTTAATGAATTCAACAAGCATTTACATTAAGCTTGCTGGGTGCGCAGTACTGGAGAGACAGAGCACACAAGACGGCCAAAAATCTCTGCTCTCGGGAGCTCACGTTCTAATGGTGGGAAACCAAATAAGGTGAATGGACAGTAGGGTGGACCAGGTGCGTCCCCACAGAGTGCACAGAAAGCAAGATGAGAGCAGCCCACGTTAGCAGGGGAAGGGGGAGATTGTAAGTGGAGTGGTGTAGAAGTCCTGTTGATCCTGAGAATAGAGACTGGAAGGAGACGAGGAAGCAACTTAGCGGACTCCGGAAGAGGAAGGCGCCTTTAAGGCAACTGCACCAGAAGAAAAGTG
Organism: Aplodontia rufa; assembly: GCA_004027875.1. Lineage (NCBI taxonomy): Eukaryota > Metazoa > Chordata > Mammalia > Rodentia > Aplodontiidae > Aplodontia > Aplodontia rufa. The sequence goes on from PVKS010004752.1 coordinate 47,838, forward strand.
GATATCAGAGAAGGAGCAAGGAACCCAGTGTGGCCGCGGAGGGGGTGATGAGAGGGTCAAGTGACAGCCACTAGGGTCTCTGCTTCCGCTGGGAATTAATGAAACTTGGAGCAAGGAGGTTGGAGCACTTGCTAGGCAGGAACAGCCTTGTTAGCTTTCCACTAAGCCCCTCCTGAACTCTTCCTCCCACAGAAAGTACAGGAAATAAGTTATTTTCCTTTTAAAGCTGTTAAGTTGTGGGCTAATTTGTTACACAGCAGTAAATAGCTAATGCTGTGTCCTCACACAGCTTCCATACGCTCTGTAAGTCTTGGTTTGATCATTTGTTAATGGGAAATGGTAGTATTTCTTTCAGGGGATTGACTACTTATAAGTGAGAAATACTATTATTTCTTTCGGGATTTAAAGAAAGTAATGTTGTCAATAACAGCAAACACACGAACAGTAGTTCCTAAGTTCCAGGCACTTCACATAAATTGATTCCTTAAAACATCAACAAATGATAATAACCTTAAAAGTGACTCAATGGAGGCTCAGAGAGGTAAAGCAACAGACCCAAGGCCACACAGTGTCCAAGCCAGAGCCAGGATGGTGAACCAGGTGACCTGATCCAGACCCACTGCTTTTAACAATTGCCTTATGCTGTCTCATATATGAAGGATTTAGCTGAGTGCCTGCCACGTAGAAAGGGCTCAGTCAACACTAGTGAGCGCTATCATTAAATGCCTCTTAGTATTTTTTTTATTTTTTATTTTTTTGAGACAGGGTCTCACTAAGTTGCTTAGGGCCTCACTAAATTGCTGAGGCTGGCCTCCAACTTGCAATCCTCCTGCCTCAGCCTCCCAAACTGCTGGGATTGTAGGCACGCACCACCATGGCTATCTGCTTTTGGTGTTTTATAACAACTCTTTCTTACTAGTTAGTAAACTAGCGAGTTTGTGCAGTTTATAATTGCTTTACTGTAGGATCTTATGCATCTCTAACATCTTCTTTGATATGTTCTAAGTTCAAACCTCACAAGCCAGGAAACCAGAGGTAGTGCAGATAAAAATGTCTTGTATCCAAAATGCTTGGGGCCAGAAGCATTTCAGATTTCAGATTTTTTTTTCAGATTTTTGGAATATTTGCACATACAGAGTAAGACACCTTGGGGATAAGACTCAAGTTTAATCATGACACTTCTTCATGTTACATACGTGTTCTATACATATAGACTGAAAATAATTTTATATCTTTTTTTTTCAATAACTTTGTGCAGGAAGCAAAATTTCATGGTGTGGAACTGTCCTTTCGGGGCACTCAAAAAGGGCTGGATCTGGGAGCGTTTCGCACGTTGGATTTTCAGATTAGGGAAGCTCAACCTGTCGGGGAGCTTATGCTACCATAGCATGCGAACTTTAGCTGCCCGGCGAAAACCTCAAATGCTGCCTTGCTGAACCCACTGCCCGCCGTGACAGACCGATCGCATCCCCCCTTCTACAGATGGGGAAACCGAGGCAGTGAAAAACTGGACCTCATTCCCTTCCCAAAGTCGTGGAGCCAGAAGGTGGCGGAGCTGAGATTTGAACCCACGCATGCAGGCCTCCCCGCCACTCTCCAAGCTCAGGGGGACCAGGTGGCAGGGCACGGGCAGGTGGGAATTTTTTTTTTTTAATTTAACCACACAAAAATCCTCTGTGAATCCGGTGTCTGCTGTGCATATCTAGTGGCTTCCACACAAACGCTTCGCCCTGAGGCCCTTGGAGCAGCTCCTTGGCTCTCCGAAGGTCCCCAGCCAGGGCCTTCCTTCCTGTTTTAAGAAGTGAAAGCGTAGGGGACACCAGCCCAGGCCCAATATAGTCTCAGATCTAAAATTAACCACAATGACCTGGCTCCAGCCTGACCCTGCGGAGAAGAAAGGGGAGAGGGGAAAGAAAAAAAAAGCAACAAGTAATTCTTCACAAATTAGGACAATAATAAGGGTTCTTTCAAGTGTCAGGGCGTATTCTTAGCAAGACCGTAACACCTAAATCAAGTCCGGGCTGTAAAAATGGCATAATAGCAGGAAGCCGGGCTACTGGCCTCACTTCCTCCAGGGAGACAGGGTTTGCGGTGTCAGGAGGCCGGGTGGCGGGCGCATGCCTCTGTCTGGCCCCCACTGAGTTCCATCTGGCGCACCCCGGGTGGGGCTTTGGGTCTAGAACCTTCTGTAGTCTTCAGCTTGCCTCTGGCTCATTTTCCCGCCAATCTTCTTGAATCAGCCCAAACGCTCATCTAGGATGCGGCCAGGCGGGGTAGCAGGGGACACACTCACAGACCTGGGGAGCCCGGGGGACCGTGGGCTGCGGCCATCGGGGTCTGAAAGCCCCCTGCATTCACAGGAGGCCAAGGCTCCTAGGGGCCACCCGATTCCCCACTCCTTCTCCTTCTCCAGGATTCAGATCTATTCGCGAATCCACAGCTCCAGCCTCTTCTTGCTCCCTCTCCATTTTATCTCCCTGAAGCCGTGGCTTCCCCTCTTGGCCTCTGCTTCCTGCAAACCCAGACTGGCCCATTGGGTCAGGTCCCTTCTCAGGGTTCCACCCTTCCAGAAGCTTCTTCTTATACCAGAAGCAAATCCAAATTCCTCGCACCGGACTCCAGGGCCTCTGACCTCTCTAACCAGGACAGCTTTTGGTTGCTGCGACCCAACCACCTGACAGGAGTAACGCAGAGGAGGAAGTGTTTGCTTTGGCCGAAGCTCAGTCTGGATTCGGCTGACTCCGCTGCTCAGGGCCCTGAGGTGAGGGCACAACCTCGTGGGGACCCAGAAGCAGAGAGAGCCAGGGGCACAAGGAAAGACCCCAGTGACCCCACCTCCTCCAGCCAGAGCCCACCTGCCTACAGCGACCATTCAAAAGTCCCTTTGAATTCTTAATCCATCCAATGATCAATCCACTCTCAAACGCTAATCACCCACCTAACCTTCCCGAGGACACCTCATCTCCAAACTGCGACAAGCGCTAACCTCGTCCCCTGCCTGAGGTTTCCTGGAGGTTTTTGGAATATCACAAGCCGGTTGTGCCCCAGGGCCTTTGCCCCTGCTCTTCCAATTGCCAGGACCACTTTTCTCTGGGTTCCTCACTCATCCTCCAGGTGTCAGCTCAAATGTCACCTCCACCTCCTCCCCCACTTGATCGCACCAGCTTCCTGTGTCTGCTTCCCAATCAACATCTACTCCTTAGCTGGAGAACAGGCGGCCCTTCCTGAATGCCAGCAGCGCTTCCAGACCAGGCCCCGTGTCCTTTGTGGGACACTTCACGCATTTTAACCCATCAACCCATCGGATCCCTCTCGGAGCCCAGTAAGGCAGATGCAAAAGCTGGGACACAGAAGGGTGAAGAATTCCCCGGGGTCACAGGAGCAGGACAGAGCAGAGCTGGGGCTCGGATTCCACCCCCTTTCCAGGATGCCGTTGTGGCTCTTTTGAAGAAATGATACCAGGGTCCACCAAGGGCCCCCTCCTGTTTCTAAGCATCCATAGAAACAGTCCCCTTGTTGACTTCAGCCGCCCGACAGCTGCTTTCCATAAAGAACCCCAGGTGGGGTTCACGAGGTCCCTGCAAGGCGGACCTGGGTGACTCTCCATTCCTCTCCCCATCACCCTGCTTCCCTCCTGCTGTGCCTTGGAAGCCGACCAGGAATGAGTCCTCCCGGGGTCCCCTACATGTGTCTTCTGCTTGGGATCATCCCCAAAGGGAGCTCTGGCAGGAGATCCAAGGGGACCCCCGAGGAAGGGGCCGCCATGTTTCCTCCCCAACTCAGGACTCCCTGCAAGGTGCTCATCCACCCCACCCAGGCTCTCTGAAACCTTTGCTTGCCTCTCCTTCAGCCTCTGGAGGCTGACAGGAGGCTGACAGCCCCTGCATATTTGCATAACTCTTCTTATAAACATGCCCATTTGCATAACACTCTGCAAGAGGTGTCTGAATTAAAGTTTTATCCTTTGGACCAGACAGAGGACCCCCTTTTCCTGCAGGGAGCCTGGCTGGGGTGCAGGCACTAGGACACCCTGCCCCACGTTACAGATGAGGAGAAGAGGCTCAGGGACCAGAGAGGGACGCACAGCTGGGCTAAGCAGCAGCGCACACCTGCTGTGTCCACTGAGGCCACCTGTCATGACCAAGGCCCATCTGGACCCATTTGGGGACCTTGGGCAAGTTACTTACTCGCCCTTAAAATATCCGAATAGTGATACTATCCATTTGATTTCCAGGGATAGTGTTAGAATCAGACGCCACTGTGTACAGCAGAGAGCTCAGAACGTAGTAAGTGCTCAAAAAACTCTGCCAGGCATCCTCACGCCCAGCCCGATGCCATTCCCAGACCCCAGACTCCCAGATGATAAGAGAACACTTCTCAGGAGATGCGATGAGCTCTGCTCTTAGGGGGAAAGGGCAGCAGAAGGACCCCAGTCACTTAACTGGGTCAAAGTTGCACCTGCCCCTCCTTTCCTGCCCCCTCCCCAGCTCTGGAACAGGAATTAGCAAAGCGCCTGCGGCCTCTGAAGGCCACCCCTGCCGGGAGACTTTGATAGGGAAAGTATGAAGAACAAAGGCCATTGTTCCCAGAGCCTGGTGCCTGGCAGGCCGCAGGCCAGCTTCCCAGGGGTGAGGTCCGGCTCCAAAGACACAAAGAGGAAAGTCATTAGGACCAGGGACAAACAATGACAGAATCCCTTTTATTTACCTGAACCAAGAGGCTGCCAACTGCAGAACAATGAGGGGGCTGCTGGGCCTTTTTCCCTCTGCCCCCTGTACGGAGCTTCTTTAAAAAGAACAGGACAGTGTGTGGTCCAGGAGGCTCCAAAGAGCCCAGGCCTGGGTCCCAGCTAGCTATATCATCTGGCTGAGAGATGTAGATCTATAAGCTATTTCGTCATCTGTAAAGTGGATATATATTTTTTAAGTACTGGGGATTAAGCCAGGAGAGCTTTACCACTGAGCTACATCTCCAACCTCTTTCTGTTCTTTATTATGAGACAAAGTCTAAGTTGCTTTGGGCCTCAATAGGTTGCTGAGGCTGGCCTTGAATTTATGATCCTCCTGCCTCAGCCTCCCAAACCGCTGGGATTAGAAACTAAAATGGACATCTTAAGCCTGCCTCCGTTTCCTAAAACGTAGGCATGTGTGACCCGGTTTAGGGCTCCTGATGGGACATGTGTAGCTATTAGCAGCAGCAGCTCTGTGCAACTTCGGGCAAGTTCCCTAGGTTTTCTGTATCTCTTAATTATCAGCCTGCAATTCCAAAAATCAGGCAAGGGCCAAATGAGATAAAGGACGTTTGGAAACTGGGAAGTTACGCCAATTTGGAAGCAAGGTCTCTTTAAAGCCCTGACAGTGGCTACCTGTGCGGCAGCCTGCGCGACCTGGACAATGTGCTCCTCCTGACCAAGCAGGTGTCCCCATATGCAAAAGGAGGTGGTAACAGAGTCTTCCCGCCAGCACGCGTGCCCTGAGAATTCCAAGCGGTAGCTTTGTGGGTGAAGCGCTCTTCGTCCAACGCACAGTGAGGACTCGACACCTTAGCGAGGATTTTACTATGGAGAGAGGGAAGGTTTCTCGAAGGTGGGGCAGACACAGACAGGTGGCTGATGGAAATTAACATGCCGCCTGACAAGCACACCCGTGTTTGGGAGGCAAAAACTAAGATCTGGGAGGATGGGGGCTGCGCTTTCTAACGACCTGAGGCATGGGGTAAATTCTGGGCATTTTTACCAGGGTCGTTGGCGGCCATAGGAACACTGGAGGGATCCTTATCAATCTCATCCCCAAGCCTCCTCTCCCAGTCCGCTGCTAACGTGGGTGGCGAAACAGGCTGGAACTTCTTAGTTCAGACAGAAGCCAATCAAATGGGCGGAAATCAGCCACACCTCACCTCTCAGCCCAGCTTCCATCAACTTCAAGACCCCCACCAGCGATTCCCACCACACATTTCCCAGCTTAGCAACCTCAGGGCCAAAGAGATCTCTGCTTTCTCCTTATTCCCTGTCAAAGGTCTGATTCTTGATTCCTATTAGACTGCTCCAGGTCACATGATCATCCCATAACCTATCACCGGGGCCCAAGACTGATTGACCGAATCTGGAACAAAAAGTAGGCCCGTTACCCTTGAATTGTAGTGCTGTTGCCAGAAGGAAGAGAGATAGGCACTTCCCAACTGTTCAGTTTTTGCTTTTTAAACTTTAAATAATTGGAATCATGGAGTTTTACTCTATGTCTGGATTCTTTTTTACCCAAATTATGTCATTTGGATTTATCCACATTGTCGTACGTTGCAGCATTTCATTCTTCACTGCTATATAGTATTCCACAATGAGAATTCAACAACGTTAGTGTATCCGTTGTGCTGTTGGTGTGTACTTCAGTTCTTTCACCCCATCAACAGAAGAAGGGACCCAGGCATTGGTGACACCTTGCTTAAGCATGAGCTTTGATGAGGAGAAAAAAAATGATGGTGATATAAAAAAATGAGGAAGGCAATAGAAAGAAGCCCAGAGAAAAACTAAAAGCACAGCCTGCTTTTCAAGCACAGGCCTAATCATGGGAGACACGCAGTGTGCCACATTGTGCCCATTTTACAAGTGAGGGAAACTGAGGTTCTGAAAAGGATATAGGTTCGGCAATTTGCGTAATTAAAAGACAGAGTTCCGGTCAGCTCATCTCTTGATCAGGCAGCTTTGTGTCCTCCTCGTGAAGAGGTTGTGAAGAGTTGAAGCTAACTTTCACCTCTGAAGTCCCGAGGTGCCCACCCCACATCCGCATGCATAAACTGGGTAGCAGGGCTGATTCTGGGCCCCAGTCTAATCCTTCCGACGACCTTGCAGTGACTATCACCACCGGACTCGTTGTGCACACCTTACCATGCAATGCTAAGAGTTATAACCCAGGCACCCCGAGCCCCCACCACCAGCCAGCGGGGAAGGGAGAAGCTGACAGTTCACAGAAAGTGCTCAGACCCTCACTCCACATTTGTGACTGCGGAACCCTCCCCTGGGACCGCGTGGACCGCGTGGGATGCTGTCAGAGGACTCCTCCACAGACTCGCCCTGCCACGCTGTTGGAAGGCTCTACAAAGGGTCGAGGGCTTTTCCGAAACACAAACCTAAAGCTGTTGCTTCCCTGCCCACAGTCCTTCAACGGCTCCCTATTGATTGCAGAATAAACTTTGGTTTGGGCTCAAAGTGCCCCCACCATGTGGCTCCTGGTTACTCCGCCAGGCTCCTCTCCTGTCTTGTCTCCAACTCTCTGCTCTGAAGTTGCCCCAAGCTCCGTGAATCCCTTCATGCCACGGTCTCTTTGCCGTTGCCTTGGCCTGGGATGCCCTTCCTTGCGGTCTCCCTGGCGGCTCCTTCTTACCCTGCAAGCTTGAGCAACATGACCGCTCTGTCTTTGAAACCGACTTCCCCTCTGGGGTCCACCCCAGCATCTCCCACCTCCTTTCTTATTGCCTGTGAGTCCCAGGAGCCCCCGAAACTTCAAGGTCTTCCACAAGTTATCACACGCATCAGTCTCCTGGAAGACCACCTTCATCATGACACCCTACTGCCCAGCACAGTGGCTGGCACATAGTAGGCACTCAATAAATTCTGTTGGGCAACAGAAAAGGGAGAACTGAATCAAGGGTCTCATTTTCTTGCACGGTAAACTTTATTATTGATTTCTCTACTAAAAAACTCAACTGTGGGTTCTAACACATAGTAGGTCTTGCACAAATGTTTGCTAAATTAAATAGCACAGAGACCTCCCAAAATAAAATGCAGCACAGACCCTGGTTTGCGCAGTTTAAGGACATCCCTGCCCTCCTCCCGGGCACGTGGTGGGGCCTCTTTGTTTTCCAACCTCGGGCCTCTTCAGAGATGTTGTTTTGCATGGAAAAGCCGGGCGAGTTCATTACATTGTGTTCCTGCTTCGGAGATCATCGTCATTCATCCGACATCAAAGTCAGAGCGTGATCAGCTCATTTAAGACTTGTTCCACCCATATTTTCTTACAACCAGGAAATGGGGAATTTCCTTCATTTTTTAAACCATCCTAGTGAGCCTCGGCCACATGGCTTCCATGAAATGCGAGGGTGGAGTCGGGCCTCGCCCCCAATGGAGTGGCCACGAAGGGTCCCCGCCTCCCTCTGATCTTTATCAAACGCTTGTGTAGCACATTGTAATGACAGTCTTTTTTATTTATATAACACCTTGCCTCGGGGGCCAGGGCTGGGCTGGAAGAGGGCAGGAGCCAGATGAAAGCCTTCTGTAGATTTTGCTTTGTGCATCCTGCCAAGCTGGGGACGATGTCTTCAGCGGACAAGGAGACAGCTTGGAGGGAGGATGGATTGGCCTCCTGAGCCAAGGCCTGCCCAGCCTGGAAACCAGCTCCGGACCTTTGTTCCACGCTGATTGTTATTTATTTATCTGATTCGTAGGACTCGAGGTTTGAGTTAACATCCATCCACCAAAGAGCCCACGATTCAAATAAGTTCCTGTTACCCACTTTCCCTGCTGGGCTCCCAATCTTTCTCCACCAACATCCACAGCTCCACCCTCTCCTGCTCACTGCCCACCTCCCTTGGGGATTCCTCCTCCTCCTCCTCTTCCTCCTCCTCCTCCTTGGTCCTCTCTTGAATTCTGCTCCTGAGCCTTCAGACCTCAGGACTTTCCACACCTTCACTGTGTCTTGGTCACACCAGGCTCTCTTACAGCTACGATTGAGAATTCCAAAGTCTGGAAGCGCAGCGCAGACCTGGATGAGCTCTGGATGTGAACGGGGTATGAGGGTAGGTTAAGCTGCTGTAACAAAGACACCTAAGCTCTCTGTGGCCTAACGCAGTGAGGATCCGTGTCTCATTCCCAGTGTGGGTCAGTAGTGCAACAGATGGAATTTGGGGTCACCGCTGAAATTAGGAGGGTAGGGATGCTGGTCCTGGGAAGTCCGGGTTCCTCTTGGTGTGATAAACGAGCTCCAAGGATTCTGAAGGAAACAGAGCCCGTTGGGTTCCTTCTTCATCCTAATGCACCTCCGCCCACTCCTCCACCCCTGTCCAACACAGGCTACTAAAGCTACCCACGTACATCACCTGATTTTTGTCACTTCCTAGACTTCCATCCTTTAGAATTCTGCTGATTCTCAGAGATTTTGGAGATAGAACCTTTGGAACAGTTTTCTTCCGTTTTCCCTCAAAGCTGGCTTGGAATGAGGCCTGTTTGCTTAGCAATTGGACTGAATATGTCTAAAGGAGAAAGTGTTATGTTTCCTCGCTGGGTGGCATCTTGTACCACCTGGTCACAGCAGGGCCAGGTCTGCTCCATGCAGGCAGTTTCTGCCTTACGGCCCTGACACCTGCTAGGGCAGTGGGTCTCCAAGGGGGGGTGTTTGGCAATGGCAAGATACTTTTGGTTACCTGGGCTGGAGCGGTGGCTCAGCGGTTACGACGCTTGCCTGGCGTGCTCAAGTATGCGGGTTCGAACCCAGCACCACGGACACAGCTAAGTGTCACAGCAGCAAAAGCCACAAGAAAAGGTAAATAAAATTGTTTCTCTCTCTCTCTCACTGTCCCTCTCTCTTAAAAAAGTACCTTTGGTTGTCTGGCAGTGGGGAAACTGGGATTCAGTTAGAGTCGGGGATGATGCCAAATTTATCACAGCATACAGGACACTTGCCCATCACAAGGAACAGCCTGGTCTGCAATTTTTGTAGTTGAGAAAATCTACTTCAGGACCCCAGGGTTCCCCAGGGTGTCTCTTGCTCCTGGCCGGCAGGTGAGCAAAGAGAAGGTGGAGATCTTTGTGTGGGGGGCTATGGAAACCAGTCCCAGAGGATGGACGTATTCCACTGGACGGAACTCACGGCCACGACCCCGTCCTACATGCAAGGAAGGCTGGGAAACGTCTCATGGTGCAGCCAGGAGAAAAGTTAACCAGAATCAGGTGAAGGTGCTTCCTCCCCTACACACGGTGTGTCTGGTCCTCAGGACGTCCCTTCGCCCCGTGTCCCGAGCCTGCCCTTCTTCCTGCGAAGCTCCCTTCGCTCCCCATTCATTCCAATGTGTCCTCCGGAGTTTCATCCTATCTCTTCCACGGACAACAACTTTATCTCAAAGGAACAACTTCTTCGGGGAACCCTCTCCCCGCCCCCAGATCACCCAGGGGCAGGGTGTCTCCACTTTGTCTAAATAGCTCCTGAGAGTCACTATCACATCACCCTGTTCATTTTTCCTGGTGGTACTTAGCAACATTGTGTGTGCGTGTGTGCAGCCATCTCAGAACCCAGGAAGACTGATTCTAGGGCTCCCAGTGGGTCCCAAAATCTGAGATTGCTCCAGTCCCTTATATAAAAGGACACTGTCTGCGTAGACCCCGTGCATATTCTTCCACGCACTTTAAATCACCTCTAGACCTCTGGCTGGCTTACGGCACCCGATACGATGTAGATCATTTTAATACAGCGTTGCTCAGGGAATCATTATATGCGTTAAAAAGACTACACATGGTCAGTACAAATGCAGCTTTTCTGAATATTTTTGATCCGTGGGTTGTTGAAACTATAGGTTCAGAAGGTCAACTCTGTGTGTGTGTGTGTGTGTGTGTGTGTGTTTTACACACGCACACACATACATATTTCTTGTTCATCATTTCCCACGCTAGGCTGAAAACTGAAAAGGGTAGAGTCCTCTCGCTGCTATTCCCAGCACCTCCTCGAGGGCCTGCCAGTAGCAGGTACTCGATAAATACTTGTTGAATAACCGAATGAGCCCTCTGTATAAATAGCGTGATTGTTCTTTCTAAAACATAAATCAGGCTGCAGCACCTTCCTGTTCTAATCTTCTGAAACATTTGTGTCTCCTTAGCCTGCCGTTAAAAGCCTTTCCCATCCTGGTCTTGTCCTATTTGAACACTTTTTTCCTACCCTCTAAGATGTGCACCCTAAACTTGGAGCCTCCCGCAATAGCTCCAAGCCCCTGGGTGTGAGCCGTCTAATGCCTGTGTGCGTTTTTCTCAGCTTCACACTTTTCCCTCCACTCTTCCCATGGCCGGAAATGCTTCATCTTTCTCCACCTGGCCAACTCCTCCTCATCCCTTAAAACCCTGTTCCTCGTCACTTCCTCTGCATTCTGTCTGGGCTGCCTGAAACGCACTGGAAGTGTTTCCTCTGGTTCTCTGCACCCCAGACCATGGGTTCCTGGGCTCCTCATGATAAGAGAGACTGTTTTACTCTGGTGGGTCGCTGCCTCCCCATCCCAGGGCCTAGCAGAGAGCTGGGTTCTGAGCAGGCATCCAGAACACGTGTGGGGCACAGAAGGTGCATGCAAGGCTGCTCTGGTATCTCTCGGCCTCTTCTCCAAGGAGCCAAGAACTCAACGTGGTCATGTGCCACTTCTCTTGGGGTCACAGGCACACCAGCTGCAGAGCCAACCGGTGTTCAGCAATGTCGGGGCGGATCCACGTCACCCAGATTGCATGCACCTGGTGCTCGAGCACTGGGAGCAAAAAGTGCCAGGAAACAGAGAGGGCAGGGGAGCAGCCAGCCCGGAGTCAGTCCCTGCTATCAGTCAGATTCCCATCAGGGAACCCAAATCACTCTGGGTATCTGGGGGGCTTCAACACAGAGAGTTGGTTCCCCAGGGGATGGAAACTCTGGGCTGCTGGAGAGGAGGAGGACTAGGTGGAGAGCAGAGATTAGCCACAGCAGGGAGCTCCTGCCACCCAGGTGGGAGGGCAGAGAGAAGAGGCAATGAGACTGAAGCCTGGGGCTGGGGTCTCCCAGAGGGAGGCACAACCAGAGTGCACCTGGTGGAGCTTGCTGAGCACCCAGAGGAGATGGAGTGTGTGCTGGACAGGCTTCCTGAGAAAAAGGAGAATAAATACTGTGACCTCTCTCCTTCTCCTGCCTTCCAACGCATCATGAGTACCAGCAGTGAAAGCAAAGTGACAGAAAAGCTGGGAGCCCCAGTGAGCTCTGAGATAGCAGGGACGGGAAGGGTGAAGGATCCGACACCCTGGAAGAGCCCTGGCTGTCCTCCACCCTGGGACTCTGCGTTAGTCAGGGTGAGCTAGGTGAGGCTGCAGTAACAAAGAGTCCCCTAAGTTCAGTGACCCGAAACAGCAGAAGTCACTTCCTGGTTCATGCTATATATGAGGAATGGGGAGGGGAGGGTCTGTTTATACAATGGTATCCAGCCACCAGTGTGGTCCCCAGCAGCCCTTGCCTCGACATAGCCTTCCGCACGTTTCCATGCTGCCTTGGTCTGGGTAGCCAGCGGCCAGGTGCTGGAGAATGAACTTGAAGTTAGGTAACAACGTCCCGGCTGCCTCTGCTTTGCTTCCTCTTGGATCACGCTCCTTGCATGAGGCCAGCTGCGGTATCATAAGGACACTCAAGCAGCCTGTGATGGTGGTGGTCCACCTGGTGGGAAGCCAAGGTCTGCACCAACGCTGTGGCCGTGTCGTGCACCATCTTGAAAATGGATCCTGGTTCTCCAAAAAGCTGGTCCAAATTTCCCATCACAGAAGCCATGAGAAAATAAATGTTATTGTTGAACTGAAAAGTTTGGGGTAATCTTCATGTCTTTTCGTTTTTGTTGCTGTTATTAAGCGGTGTGAGTATGCGTGTATGCGTATGTGTGTATGTGTGTGTTTGTGTACTAGGAGTTGAACCCAATGATACACTACCACTGAGCCTCATCCCCAGACCTTTTTACATTTTATTTTGGGACAAGGTCTTGCTGAGTTGCCCAGGCTGGAGTTGAACTTGCAATCCTCCTGCCTCAGCCTCCAAGCAGCTGGATTACTGGCATGGGCTATCGCACCCTGCTTTTTCTCCCACATCTGCATAGACATCTTTAGGATATAGTAGGATAGGGGTGTGCGTGTGTGTGTGTGTGTGTGTGTGTGTGTTGAGAGACAATTTATAGAAGGCTAAGACTTCAGAAGGGGATATGTTTTTTCTTAGTGCCTACTTAATTCCTGATCTTTCCATACTGGGCACATATTACTTGGAACAGGGGACAAGAAGGAAATCGCAGGTGGCAAGGAGAAGGAGCAGCAGCAGTTGGATGAGGGGGGCTTTGATCAGTCGCTTCAAGCTCCAAACTCCAGCTAGACACGCGAGAGAGCCAGCGGAGCCTACGGAGAGCACGTGGAGCCCAAGGAAGAAGCTGCGGAGGTCCGGCTTGGCCTCCCCGCCCCGTTCGCCCTGTGCTGAGCGGCTCAGAGACTGCATTTGGAAGGGCCGTGGTGCTGGCTGCCCTCTCCCAGGAAAGGGCAGCGGGGGCTGCATTTGGAAACCCTGAAGGTTTCTGAGCTGGCGAGATAAGTCAGCTAAAAGCCCTCTCCTGTCTAGACAAAAGTTTGATCTTGAATCAAAAAGAGGGAACGTTTGCGATAGGAAAGCAGTTTAAGCATTTTTTCTCCTTTGAAAATCACCATGAATTTTTAACCACCAACACTGAAGGGAGACAGCGAGACTCCAGCGGCGACACCAGGGATTTTAATGCCGTCCACCGCCCTGGACGGATGGTGAGATGGGGCCATTTCCAAGACTGGACATTGACTCCCCGGGCTAAGAGAGGGGTTTAACAAGGCCCCAGGGCATCCAGAAGACGAGGCAGGTTTCCATTGCGAATCTGAGGCTCAGGAATCGGCGTTACTCAGGCAGCCCGAGAAAACGACCAACCTGCTGACGGAGGGAAATCGCTGTGCCAGGGCTCGCTGAGCTTGGGGGAAAGAAATCCACACCGGTCCACCTGGCCCCCACAATGAGGGCTCCTGCTGAGCCCATGGGACAGAGGCCTGGCCTGCTTTGATGAAATCCCTGATCATCCCCTGGCCCCATAAAGCTGGCCCACCCTGAGCAAAGAAGTTGGGCAGCTGAGGCCAAGCTGGGTGCATAGGTGACAGGTGCAGCTCGTAGTGACAGGAATCTCAGGCAGAACATTTTATAAAGGACTGGGGACATCTTAAGGAACCTTAAGATTGGAGTGCAGCCTAACTGGTCAAAGGACAGGAACAGGACAAAATGCCCCCCAAAGCCAGGTGGCCCCTGTTCTTCCTCCCTTGCCCCTGACTCTGGCTATAGAACAGCTTCTTTCCTTTCTAACGGGAAGCTGACTCAGTCACTAACCATCCCGCAGAGCATACGGCCCAGCAGCACCTGGGTTTACACGTCATTAGTTCAACCAGTAAAAGAGAATGAATCAATACGTGTGGGTACGTGTATATATGTGTGCATGTAGATGCATGTGTGTATGCATGCACATGTATATATGTATGTTCATGTGCATGCATATGCATGTGTATGTATGTGTATGTAGATGCATGTGTATGTATGCACTTGTATATATGTGTTCATGTGCATGTATGTGTGTTCATGTGCATGCATAAGTGTGTGTATATGCATGTGCATCTATATGTGTGTGTATATGTACGTGCATATGTATATGTGTGTGCATTTGCAAGTATAAGTGTGTGCATATGAATGTGCTTCTGTAAGCATGTGTATATGTATGTGCATGTATATGCACATGTATATGCATGTGTGTATAAGCATGTGTATGTGCATTTGTATGTATATGTACATGCATGTATAAGCATGTATGTACACATGTATGTATTTGTATATGCTGTGTATGTGTGTGTGCATATGCATGTGCATGTATATGTGTGTATATGCATTGCGTGTATATGCATGTGCACATGTATGTGTGTGCAAGTATAAGTTTGTGCATATGTGTGTGCATGTATATTCATGCATGAATGTGTATATAAGTGTGTGTGTTTATCCTTCTCTCAATTCTAAAGTGACTGGGAAGGAACTCTGATTGGCACTTGTGAGGGAGGGCAGCCACCATGATCTAGACAGCATGGCAGACATGTTCAGACTTAACCAGGCAGACAATGGCCACCATGGCCCTAAGCAGGAAGTGAAGCGATCATGGTGGCTCAGGAATTCCCAGTAGTAGAATTCTGCTGCTTTATACAAGGACTCATGCTTATCACAGAGGACCTGAGTAATTCCCGCTCCAAGCGTGTATGCATCCGAATCCACCTGCGGGTGAAGGAGGCACGCATGGGGGAAGGCTTGGTAGGAGTAGGGCTGACCTTAGTTCAAAGCACACAGCCGTAACATAACTCAGGACGCGCAGAGCCACCTCTCCCTGTCTTAGCTTTCCCTCCCGTGGGATGAGAACGTTGACCGTGATCATCTAGGATTGACATCTGTCTTTCAGTATCCATTCACCCTTCTGGAAAAGACTACTCTGTACCTCCCTTCCCCAATCTCCTCTTTGTGGCTTGGGGGACCCTTCTCCACTCCTGCCCAGGTTCCTGATGAGCTATGCCCACCTGTGGCCACAGATACGAGCTTGGAATTGAGTCCAAATGAGATTTTTGCTGATGCTTCTCTGGAATTCAGAGCAAAGAGAAAGCAAGGATTGGAGTCCTTGCTGCCATCCGTGGCTTTGAAGAGACCCCGTGAGAGGAACAGGCCAGTGCAGGATAGAAGGAATAGGGGCAGGGTGGCCTGCAGGGGACTGCTGGGACCTGGGTCCAGGCAATCCTAAGCCTGGCAGGCCCTGGGGCTTTCAATTTCAGCTGTCAATAAGAATCGACAGTCACCTGCTGTTCAGTACACCTCGACAGTCATAATGTTCAGTACACCTCGACTGATGACACAAGCTAACTGGAGTTGAATTTTCCAGCTCTCCAAACTAGTATATCCTAACTCCTCTCATTCACCGGGCTGACAGACATGGTAAGGCTGGGAACACATACACACAATAGGACTTCCACACATTGAGAGTTTTCAAGGTGACTAAAAGGAAATCTTCTGCTGGGTGCAAGCCACATCCCGTGTCCCTCCCGTCCCTCCGCCATCTCTTCTCTGCCCGCCTGGGAGTTAGAGCGCGGCACACCACCCGGGTGCCCTGCTAGGCTAATTAGTCCGGTGTTCCCCGCGTTACACAGACACGCTGGAGACGATGTTTTGCAAATTCGGGGTGAAATATTTAATTAATCAGAGCTGCTCAGCCAGTTGTCACACTGAGGCAGCGTGTGCCTTCCCGGGGCAGGGACTGGGGCTCCCGAGGACCTGCCTGGCCCTTCACCATGGAAACCCATCAGCCCTGCTGGCCACGTCGCCGTGCTTGCTCCAGGCACCTGACAGTTCCCAGCTCCGAGGTGTCTGGGGGTCCACGGCGGGTGCACATCTGTGCCCGGTCTCCAGCACCACACCAGGGTGGCTGTGATGACCTGCTTAATTTGGGAAGCAGACACTCCCAGTGGGACACCAGGGTAGGGGAGAAGATTCCGTGTCCCGGCGATGCTCACGTGTGTGCACTGTTTAGTTTACGCATTTTTAACCATTTTAAGATGCATTTCAAACTCCCGTTTATTGCTATTTTACATATTTTAAATAGGTCATATTTAGTATGTTGCAATATTTCAAACAATAACAAAAGAAGAGCAAAAGCTGCTGTTGTAGTTAATACGCATTTTACATGCACACCTGCTATGGTTTGGATCTTAAAAACCCCCTGAACTCGAAAGCATGATCCCCAACACAGAACGTTCAGAGAGCTGTCACCTCAACAGCCACCAATGCATTTGACAGATTAGCAATGTGAGTGGACCCCTGGGTGGGCACAGGAGGCAGGGGTGGCTGGAGGAAGCAGGTCGCCCGCACTGTGCCCCGGGGAATTAGATCTTGTGTGTGGTTCCTCACTCTCCCTCTCTGCTTCCTGGCACCTTCCTCTGCCACACCCTTTTGTCATGATGCTCCGCCTACCTCAGACTCGCAGCGACCAAGTCTGCCCACCCTGAGCTGAACCTCGGAAACCACTCAGAATAAACTTTTCCTCCTCTCAGTGTTCTTTTCAGATATTTTGGTCACGGTGATGAAAAGCTGACCAACACACCACCCATAGATTCAGGCAGTCCTCACAGCAACCCCAGGAGCTACAGACGGTGATCATTGCATCCACTTTAACAAAGAAAGAACAGACTCAGAGAGGCCAAGTCGCTTGGCCAAAGTCACAAGGCCAGGGAGCAGCACCCCAGTATTCAAGCGGATTCTCTGTGCCTCAGGATCTGACCTGGAGGCTAAACTGCTTCTCATTCCCTCTGTGCTTTTAGTTTGCAGATTATAAAAAAATATATATGTTGATTGAGGCAGGGGGAGCAGAAAGCACAAGGAAATGAAAAAGAGACCAACAGGGGTCTGGAGCTGTGGCTTGGTGGTTACGGCGCTTGCCCGGCATGCGCAAGTACACGGGTTCAAACCCCAGCACCACGTCCACAACTGAGTGTCAGAGCAACGAAAGCCACGTGAAAAATTCAACAAAAATTGATTCTCTCTCTGTCTCTCTCTCCCTCTCTCTATCACTGTCCTTCTCTCAAAAGAGAGAGAGAGAGAGCAGCCTCATCTGTGCAAGTGTGTGTGTGTGGTCCTGTGTGAAAATGGGATTGCTATTTGAGGCACAATTTTGTAACCAGCCTTGTGAATTGGAAACTCAGGGATTTCCTGTTCCAGTTTCTTCCCTGGAGGGAAATGGTGGCTCTTCCTAAGGACACACAGACACTCGAGTCGTATGAATGTTATTGTTTACATGGCAGACATTATACACATTATCTACACCTTTCTTTTCTTTTTCATTAATTTTCTCTTGGAGACTATTTCTTATTCATATAAACAAGCTTCTCCGCACTTTTATAAAAGTAACTCTTGCTCTGCATGCTGCCTGCACCGTTAGTTCTTGCACCGCTTCGTATCAGTGAATATTGAGCTATCTCCATTCTTAAAGAGGTGGTCTTTGAACTGAGGCCTCAAGTAGAGCAGGGAGTGATGGAGAAGACAACGGAGTCCTCTTCCAGGGAAGAGCAGCTGCAAAGCTCCTGAGGTCCAGGAAACAGAAAGCTTTTCCCAGCAATTGCCCAGAGCAAAGTAAATCACCGGGCGATGTCCCAAAGGGCAGCCGAATCAACCGTGTTGGTGTTGCTACTCCTGGTGAGAAGGCCCACCTTCGTTCTAAGAGCAGAAGAAGCCACCCCAGGGCTTGCATTTTGAGCATCAGTTAAATAGAAAACTCCCATTGCTCCTTCTCCATAAAGTCCCACTCAGACTGAAACCCGAGCTTCCCCAGGCCCCCCGTGAGGACTTGGGAGAGGTGGGAGCTGGGACCCCATTGCGCTCTCTGGTGAGCTGTGCTCGTCAGACTCTTCCTAAGTAGCCCCACAGGGTCAGGGCCCAGGGAGCTCCTTCCACCCCACTCCGCTTCTCCCTGGGGCCAGCGGTCTCTGGAGGCCGGAATTCCCAGCCTCCCACCTGGCCTGGGACATGAAGGTAGGGAGAGGTGCTAAGCCTTCAGCAATTATCACCTCTGGACGGGGAGGAGGGAGTCCAGATGGGGTCAAGAGGAGAGGGAGTTTATTTTCCCTCCGAATCCCAGGGAACTCCGTGTTTTCACTTAGGCACAGAGGCCTGGAGCATGGGGTGTGTGTGGGCTCGCTCATGTCCCAGGATCGGGAGATGCGGGATTGGGGGCTCTGCTCCTGTTCTTTCAAATCGAGAAGCCAATCCTTGATCCTTGATCCGGGCTTGGGCTGGGATCAGGCCGGGTGTGCCGGCAGCCTCCTCTCAATCCAAAGGGCACGTGTCATTAGGACGGAGTGACTCCACCACCCTCGCGTGATGCAGGGTGCTCCCCCAACCCCTGGTTCCACAGTAAGAAACGCTCCTGTTCTGATTAGGATCTGCCTGCTTGATGAGCTTCAGAGTCCCTTGAAACACCTAAAATGGTGTGGAGGGGGCCGTGGAGACAGACACGGCGGTGGTCCCTGATTGCAGATCTGGTCTAAGACCCCCAACCACCCTCGGGGTAGGGATGAATGGACACAGTGGGATCCATTTCTGAAAACATCCGCACTTCTAGTCCCGGAATTTTATCTGCGGAGAAGATACCAGCAATCCGTGTCTAACAGATCTTCCTGTACCCACCCGGGCCGTTCCAGTAGATTCTCTAACTTTGCCAGCAGGATGGTTCTTTTCAAGTAGTAACTGCAGTTATAATTGCTACGGTATGTTTTGGGCTTTTTAGGTGTAACCACTCATTCCATAGCCCTACTCAGTGGCTCTGTTATTATTATTTCTATTTTACCCCTGAAGAAATAGAGATTTAGGAACTTAGTTAGACTAAACAGCTCATCAGTGGTCCTTCCGTGACATCAGACTCTATGATGTGGCCTAGCAGGGGGAACCCTTGCCAGGGCCAGCCCCATGCTTTGGAACCTCCAGAACTCTAAGTGAAATATACCTCTTTTCTTTATAAGTTATATGGCCTAGGTAATTTATTACAGTAATGAGAAAAGTCGCAGCACTGGAACCTGAACCCAGGTCACCTGGGTATGGCAGCCACCAGGCGGATGAGGTCAGGGGGCCCTGGAAACGTGTGTGTCCTCACGGGGACGCACCGTGAGTATAACACACAGGCACAGGTTTTAAAGGCTTAGTATAAAGCAGATAATGTAAAAATGCCTTTCATACAATTTCGATATATTCTCATTAGGCATCAAAATGAGAACATTTTAGATCTCTTAGTTTCCATAAAATATTATTAAAATTAATCCATCCTGTTTCTTCCAAAATTTAAAATATAGCTATTTGAAAATTTCAAATTAGCCACCTGACTCCTGCTGCCTTTCTATGGGACCGCAGTGCTGGGGTAAGGTCTCCCCATTGTGCCACCCTCAATGAACAGCAAGTCGTGCCTGGAGTCCCCAGTGCCCGTCTGTCTCTCTTCTCACAAGGCCACAATCGACCTGCTGTGGCCCCCATCACGTGCTCTGGCTGCTGCCTTCAACCCCCTCTGCACCAACGCTGCTTTCCTCACTGCTCACCCCAAGGTCACCTCCTTGTGCTCAGTGACCTAAGCCACTGACCTGCAAAGATGGTGTTCCCCTCTCTTTCTCTCTCTGTCTCTGGCTGGCCTTGCTCTGGCTGTTTCTTGGCTTGCAACGCTGTTCCCTGCACTCCTCTATCAACCGCCCCTACCCTACTTCCTGACTGCTACAGAGCCTCCACGGATGCCAATTGCCATTTGCGGTCACAGATTTGTGGGGCTTCCTGAGTCCTGGCTGTATCCGTCAGAGTTCAGTCAGGAGACACAACTCACACCAGTTAGTTGAACAGGGAGAATTTCACAGAAAGCAGTGCTAACCAGGAACCTGGGGCAATGATTCCAAGTTCTCAGAGGCAGCAGCTCTAAGGAATCGCTGCTACCTCTAGGACTAGAAACCAAAGGAGAGAGAACAGAATTCTCAGAACTGAAGGGTTTGGAGGAACAGAAGCCTGGCTGATGACCCAGATCCCAGGGCTGGCTTCCTGATCCCAGGGAAGGCACTGTTGGTGGGGACTGGGACCTCCAAGGTGGATATGAGTAGGCTGTGCTCAGTGATTCTAGCTCGTTCTTTTCTTATTTATTTATTTATTATTATTATTATTATTATTATTATTATTATTATTATTTTAGTAGTTGGGATGGAACCCAGGGCTCGTACATGCCAGGCAAGCTCTCTACCACTGAGCGACATCTCCACCTCAATACTCTCTTACACTCTCTTTCCTTGCTTTTAAAAATAAATGTAGGACTGGAGCAGTGGCTCAGCAGCGAGGGCACTTGCCTGGCATGCATGAAGAAGCGGGTTCGAATCCCAGCACCACATACACAACCAAGTGTCACAGCAACGAAAGCCACATGGAAAACTAAATAAAATTGATTCTCTCTTTCTCTCTCTTTCTCACTGTTCCTCTTTCTAAGAAAATAAATAAATGTGTCATAGATATGAATATATGTGCATCTCTCACAATACGCTAATGTTATTATAATAGGAGAAACTAGATGGATAGATGTTCCCGACCACCACCGTTCGCTCCCTGTAACAGGAAACACCGAGGTGCAGAGTGACAGCTGAATTATCAAGGTCACGCCGACAGCTGCCCAAGTTCATTTCAGGAATTTGAAGACGGGCTTTAATTTTTTTTCTCGCTGGATCTCCCAGGGGGTGGCCTGCAACTGGATTTATGTGGGAGACTCAAAGACTTGCTGTACTCCCCCAGTAAGCCCCGCAAGCTCAGGCGAGTCAGGTGAGCTCCCTGGACCTCAGTTTCCCCCAGCTGCAAGCGTTAACCATCTCATATGTATCTTTCAGCCATGAACAACCATTCTGATGTCTGGAATCCTTGGCCCCTGATTTATATCAGTGAAAGGTCCCGTGATGCTTCGTGGGTCTTTCTCACTTCTAATGGAGATGGAGTGATTTCAGAGAACCCAAAAATGAGCTGTTGGCCACGTATGTGTGCTAATAATAAAAGATTCAGACTCACAGACGAAGGAAATGAGATTCCCAAGAAACACCCCCCATTTATGAAACGGCAGAAGGAAAAGAGACTTTTCGTACTGCTGAGGTTTAAACACTCGAGAACATTCCCCAGGTATCAGATATCTCAGGAAACAAGGGAGCTGGCGTCCCACTAGGTTAATACACATATGGAAAACGTTAAAGCGGGGGGAGAGGGAAGCCAGAGTACCCGTGAGTTCAAGAGACACCTCGATTTGTTTCTAGGAAGAGAGGAAATTGATGTACGTGGAGAACAAGCCGAAAGGTTGAATTAGGCTAAATCCCCCGAGGGGAACTCAGCAGGCAGGATGGGCCAGCCTGTCTCTTCACTCTTTGGTGTGTGTGTGTGTGTGTGTGTGTGTGTGTGTGTGTGTGAACATTGCTATTGCTCCCTTTCCTCCTATTATCAACAAAATTCCTCTGCTCAAGATATTTAATTAACATATTCGAGTGACCAAGGGACTCTGAGTTCTAATTCTAATGTCACCACTAGCAGACTGAGTGAGCTCAGGCATATTTTTAACCTATCCTAAGTTATCCTGAAATTCACTGAATTCCCTGAGCGAAAGATATTGGAGGAACAACCCTTCTCCCATTGTCCCTGAGCAAGGATTGTTCTAAGGTTTAGATGAAGATGGTGTGGTAGAATTCAGGGCTGAGGACCGAACTCAGGGCCTTCCGTGTGCTAGGCAAGTGCTCTGCCACTGAGCTAAAATCCCCAACCCCTCCTTGGAATGTCTTAACTGAATCTTTTAGTTTTTTTTTTTTTTATTTAGAAGATATAACTTTTAACTCAGCCTCATCCCTAATAGCTAAAGAATTAGAGACAAATCACATTGCAAATTAAAGAGAATTGCTAAAGTATATAGCTCAGGGACATTCTGGAATACTAAGCAACCATTAAAAAGAGGTTTTCGTAGATTTGGTAGCACGGGGAAATTCCTCTACACCCAAGCATCACAACCAGGGCTCAGAACCGTGCATGTCGGTGACAGT
This sequence comes from Aplodontia rufa, assembly GCA_004027875.1. NCBI lineage: Eukaryota > Metazoa > Chordata > Mammalia > Rodentia > Aplodontiidae > Aplodontia > Aplodontia rufa. The sequence continues at coordinate 70,231 of PVKS010004752.1, forward strand.
CTGAATTTGTCACCTGTATGCCAATGCCAGCCACTATTTGGGCACAAATTCAGGGACAGGCAGACTACAGCCTATGGGCATCGTGGAACTCACTGTCTCATTTCGAATAGTCTGTAAGTTAAGAATGCTTTTGCCTGTGTTTAAATGATTGGGGTGGGATCAAAAGGGAAAAAAAAGTGTTTCACAAACCCTGAGAATTATGTGAAATTGAAATTTCAGTGTTCGAACATCAAGTTTTATTGGAGTGCATTATCAGCGGGTGATTCTGAACTACAGTTGAGACCTGGCAACAGAGAGCAGATGGCTGTGAAGCAGAAAAGATTTCTACTTCCCTTTACAGAAAAATAAAAAGTCCACCCAGGCACTGAAGGGCGGCCAGGGAAGAAACACAGCAAAGAGCTCATTACAGGAATGGTCGGGTGGGGTAGGCTTTAATATTGTCATGCTTTTATAGTCTCTACCTTTCTTAAAAATAATGATCAGGGGCTGGGGCGGTGGTTCAGCGGTTTCAGCGCTTGCCTGGCAAGCATGAGGACCCGGGTTCAAACCCCAGCACCACATACACAACTGAGTGTTGGAGCAACTAAGGCCATGTGAAAAACTAAATAAAGTTGTTTCTCTCTTTCTCTGTCTCTCTCACTGTCCCTCTCTCTAAAAAAAAAAAAAAAAAAAAAAAAAAATGATCAGATGCCTTTTAAAGTCTTGATACGTAATAAGCATACATGTTTACGGCACGCAGTGTGATCTGTCGCTACGTGGGTACCGTGTGCAATGCTCAGATCAGGGGAACTAATCCCTCATCTCAGACATCTAGCACGTCTTGTGTTGGAAACATGCAAAATCCCCTCTATTAGCTGTTTGGAAACACACAGCTAATTGTCGTCAACCACAGTTAGTTACCCCACCGGGCTAGGAACATCGGAAGTTATTCCAGCCATCCAATTGCAATGTGGCAGCTGTTAACCATGTTAGAGGACTTTTATGCTAATCAAATTATGTGCAGTTATTCAAATTCCTGCAAACAGTGGACTCTAGATCTGTAGAAAACATTTTTTTCTGGAGCTAGGATGAGTCAGAGGAGGTTCCAAAGAAAGCCTATGGATCTTCTTTCTCCAAAATTCGTAATTGCAGGACGGCTATCACTAACTGAGAACCTGCGCACATTTTTTAACCTCCTGCACCTCATTCATATTTCACAGCTATTTTATAAGGAAGCTGTCATTATTACTCACCTAGTGTCACGGACTAAACAAAGGCTCAAAGATCTAAGGCTGCGTTGCCAAGAACACACAATGAAGGAATGAGGATCCAAGCATTGATTTTTTTTTAACCCCAAGAGTCTCCACCTTGCCCATGGTGCAAACAGAACTTGGAGGCTGCCAGCGCCACTCAGACCCTTCTTCCTCCAGAAGGCAGGACAGACAGACACTGGGCACAATCCAGACCTCCCTCCCGGTGCGCTGGATGCAGCGCCGGCCACGGAGGTCATGCTTTCATTAGCTGCAGCTACGTGTGCTGCTCTATCCTTTATCCTTTAAAACTCCATCCGTCTATCATATGGCTTTTCCACGGAGGGGGCGAAATCCCCAGCCACAAATTGCAAGCAGGGAGCTGAGCTGCTATCCAGATGTGCCAGTCACAGAGAAGTTGACCTGCTGGCTCATAATAGTTAACACGGGCTCCCTAGAAAAGCCTGTAGTTAATAACATCCCCTTCTCCCGTCCCTAGGGAGCCGCTGCTTCCTCCACTCCAATTTCCACTGCCCCAAGCATGCCACGCTGGAACGACCGGAAGATGGGATGGGCAGATGCCCACATGGACACACGCCTGTTTGGCATCTGAGCTGAGGACAAAGAAAGTGGACGAGGCATGAGCAAGGGGGATCGAGGAGGGAGGACAGGTGGCTGAGCACCATGCAAGAGATGGACAAGAAGGAGAGGCGTTCTCTAGAGAGCCCATGTCCAGCCTCAGGCGCCCCTGGAACTCTGCCGTTCACAAGTCCTGGGACCTTGATTAAGTCCCTTGATCTCTCCACACCTCCGTTTCCTGGTGCACTATAGTATTATTGTCACTTCCTTAGACCGTTATGAGATGCACACCAAAGAATGTAGGGCAAGGTGTTGGCCCAGCACTGGGTGCGAGCTAAGTACCTGGTGAATGGCAGCTAAGGTGTCACCGCCATTACCTTTTGGCCTTGGCCTCACATCAGCTTTCTTGATGCTTGAAGTTCCTCCCGATTGCAAGGTGGAAGAGACAAACTCCGGATGTCTTCCAAATGCTCCACTTCTGGGAGCTGGAGGTTTGCATCTGCAAATCGGTGATCACTGTCGACCGCCTGACCCCTCCATGTTGTAGAGCTAGGAAAACAGGCTACAATTTAAACACCTGTGCACACCGATTTCTTGCTGGTGACTCGGATGCCATCTGCTAAAGGGGTGAGTGAGTCACAGCACTGCCCTGCCAGCCCCGGAGCCTATCACTTCTCTAACTTGATCCCCCCTCTCACCATCACCCCACACCTACCTCAGCCATCTTCTCGTTCCAGCCTGTCTCCCCTCTGAAAACCACCACTGTGCTGGCAGGGGCTTCTCTGTGTGGGTCTCCTCCTGACACCGGGCTTCTGAGCTGCCTGTGGGCTGCAGGAGGGGTCACTGAGGTGCACTTGTGACACTTCCTAAAGTACCACAGCACTGTGGGGCTACCTTTTACAGTATGGATCATCAGACCACACACTGGTCACTCAAATAGTCTTTAAGACCAGAATGAGCACATGGACAGAAACGAAGGCTCCTTTCGGGACTGGCAAGGGTGAATTTTGATGGGGTTTTGAATAAAACATGTTCTCCTCCAGGGTAAGGTAGTACTAGGGGTGTTTTGAGATGTCAGGAGAAAACTATCCACCTGATGATGGCTTAAACAATTAGAAGATCACTTTTCTCATCCAGCAAGGATCCTATCCAAAGCAATTCAATGGTGGAAGTGGCTAGTAACGGCAAGGTCAGGAGCCACATCTAGAGTCTCTTGATCTCCTCCTCATGGTCACAAAGAAGCTGCCATGAATATGGAAATCAAGCCCTCACAAGATAAAACTGAAAGGAATGGGGAGGTGGTGAAGGGCGGGTGGGAAAGGGCTCTTTCTCTGCAAACTTCTTGTCTTAGGGAAGAAAACCTCTGTGAAAAACTTTATCAGAGTGCAGTTTGCACTTCTCTCTCTCTCCCTCTCTTTTGGACGGGGGTTTGAATCCAGGGGCACTTAAACTACTGAGCACATCCCCAGCACTTTTTATATTTTATTTTGAGACAGAGTCACACCAAGTGCTTAGGGTCTTGCTAAATTGCTAAGGCTGGCTTTGAACTTGAGATCCTCCTGCCTCAGCCTCCTGAGCCACTGGGATGATAGGCATACATCACAGAGCCCAGCCGCAGCTGACATCTTATTGGTCAGATTTGAGTGACCCACCCTTTCCCATGCCTAGACCAATCACTGGCCAGGGGGTGGGGTTTGTTGATAAGGATGTGGAAGAATTGTGATCATTCTCTGGTGCTTGCTCATTGTCCCCCTGAATGAAGCTGGAGTTTTGTTAAAAAAAAAAAAAAAGATAAAAGGTTTGAGGAAGTCAACACTAGACTTTCTCTGCACAGAGCAGCTCCTCGGGAATGGGGGTCCCTCCTCTCTGTCTGTTCTGCCTATGTGGCTCAAAGTCTAGACTTTGCAAATTGTTGTCAAAAGAATGAATGAATATCTCCTGGCACCTTGCTCATACTAGGTGCTCAGTAAACATTTGTGTTTGTCCCCAAATGAACTCCGGAAGTCCAGCACAAGGTGAGACAGAGGGAAGATGCTCACATAAGAACCCCGTGCTCAGCTAAGTCTGAGAAACACGTCTGTCAATAAAATGAAGCAAGCTTCTTTCTGCAAATCTTCTCGGAGACTTTGGTCCAGAATTCTGAGAAATCCCCTAATTTAATTTACCATGAATCTCTCTTTTTGTCCCCCATCCAATAGCTCATGGATCTAAAACAATGGAAAAATCCTATGGAAAAGTTACTGATACGTAGTGAGTTTGGGGAAACCATTCTAGCTCTCTTTCCTGTTAGCAACACACTTGAGGAATATCCAGACAGTGAAAGTAACCATCGAACTTTCAGAGCTTTCTAGAGAAACCAGATTGCAGAGTGCGGTTTAATGCGCAGACTCGGAGACGAAGCTCACTTGTCTCAGTTTCCCCATCTGCAATGCAGGGAGAGCAATAGTTCCTCTCTCGTAAGGTTCTTGTAAGAATAAAAGCAACTATTATGTGCAGACACACCAAAAACAGGCTACTGGGTACAGTCCCCAAGTGTCACCCATGGGCCACGTTGGATACGTCACCTTGATTCCCCCAAGACCTCTTCAAAATTGGCTGGAAACACTAAACAAAACTGAATTTCATGTCTGTGACTTTTGAAAGGGTTTCACTGAAATTTGGTGGTCAAGTTGAGGTGAGACGATTTCCTGGAGGGACACTGACAGGTCCCAGAATCATCAGAGTATGTGTTTGAGATGTGGCTCCAGGTGGCCACATGACAACTCTCTGTGGGGCCCAGATGCATCAGAAACCCTATGGGGAAACACTGAGAAGCCAGAGCCCCTGCCACACTCGGTGACATTCCCCAGAATCTTCTCAAGGTGTCAAAGGATATTGGAACCACGGAAGGGAGTGCGGCATCATTTTAAACGTCGTGAAAATTGCCCACTTTGGAAACAATTTAGCTCCACTCTGCGTATTAAATCACTTCCCCCATTTTATGAGTTATAGAGAAAAATAATAATAAATTATTTCCCCCCAAGGTACCTGGAGAAATTGGGTTGTGGTGTTGGGTTATGATCTCTTGTACTGTTTCATAAACATTGAAAGCAGTTTTATTTTAATACACAGATAGAGAGATTTAGTGCAAGGTGTGATTGGGACGAACATGCTCCTGGATCACTGAGGTTTTGGCAGCAGGGTCCTTTCTGCTGAACTCCTTAAGGAAAATTGAGTTACAGGTTTTGGAGTCTTTCGGGAAGCAGGGTACCGGGTGAGTAAATTGCTCTGTGGGCCTGAGCGAGGTGTTTGGGGAAGTTCATTGCCTTCTTGAGGGACTGTTTTGGTGAATTACAGTCCCTGAGGCCTGGTGGTAGCAGGTAAATCTCTTCATAGTCAGCTCTTACGTTGCTGTTAATCAGAGGGGCAGCAGCTGAAGTAGCATGGGTCCCACAGAACCCAAGGGGGCCTTAAAACTGATTCTGATTGCACTCAGGGACGCATGAAGACATTTGTTTCTATGCTGATTTGTCACGGAAAGTGCAATAGGAGAATGAGACAGGACAGAAGCAGCACCTACTATGTGCCAGCTGCAAGGAGCTAGAAACACAGGTGTACATAGAGCCTGATGTCTGCTCTAACGGAATTGGTAGGCGAGACGAGGGTGGCATTCAAGTCATTTGCAAAACAGGATTGATGGACTTCTGAGATGGCCCCCAGTCCTCTCCCACCTCCTAGTATTTGTGATCTTGCTTAATTCCCTTCCCCAAGTATGCTTCCAACTTTGTGTGCAAAGGATTGAACCCAGGGGCACTTAACCACTGAGCCACATCTTCAGCCTTTTATACTTTTTGAGACAGGTCTCAATAATTTGCTTGGGACTTCGTGAAATTGCCGAGGCTGGCTTTGAACTTGCAATCCTCCTGCGTCAGCCTCCCGAGTGGCTGGGATGACAGGTGTGTGCCACCACGCACAGCTATGAGCTTCTAACGGGACAGCACGGTCAAGGGTCGTCGCTTCCATGGTGAGGTTAGAATAGGCCCTGACTTCTGGCTCAACCGCTGACTGTCTCTCCTTCTTTCCTTTTGGCTGAGCAAGATGACAATTTGGTGAGGTCTCTGTGGCCAGGAACTGAAGACAGCTTCCAGCCAACAGCCACAGAGGAACTGAGACCCTCAGCCCCGCAGTCCACAGAAACGGAATCGGCCCATGATCCTGTAAGCTTGCAAGCAGATCTTCCCCCGGCTCAGCCTTCAGATGAGAACCTGGCCGTGCGTGACACCTTGACCGAGGTCTCACCCGGGTGAACACTGCCCAGACTCCAGAGCCACAGGATGTGTGAGATCACAAATGCGTGTTGCTGCAAGCCACCGAATCAGAATCACGAATCACTGGGGAGGTCGTTTGGCAGCGAGAGCTCATGGAGATGAGGTCAGCCTGATCTGACCTGGGGACGGGGTCAAGTCAGAACCACAAGGGGCCACTCCATGAGCCCAGGGACTGTCGCATGGTCTGGACGCCCTAAAGGAGATGTCGAGGCTGCCACTAGGGAGTAGCTGTCTGTGAGCAGTGTGTCCGTTTTTCAGGAGTGAAGCAACCAGCATGGTCTTTCCAGAGGCACACGCATGCATTAGAGATGCAATTTCCACACCAAATCTGACTCTTGCCTGGACGTGGGTGAAAGTGTGGGAAGGAGGTGTGGGGAGGTGGGAGAAGGAAACAGGAGGAAGACAGAAGCATGTTGTGAACCCCTGCTATTATACCTTGAATTGGAAAGGGGCAACAGCGCCCTGGAACAGCTCTTAAGAGTCACTTGCTTGGGGCTGGAGCAGTGGCTCAGCAGTTAGGGCGCTTGCCTGGCATGTGCAAGAACGCAGGTTCAAACCCAGCACCACGTATACAACGAAGTGTCCAAACAACAAAAGCCACACGAAAAACTAAATAAAATTGATTCTTTTTTTCTCTCACTGTCCCTCTCAAAAAAAAAAAAAAAAGAAAGAAAAACAAAAAAGAATCACATGCTACATCTTCAGGAAATTCACAAGTCAGTGGTCACACATGATCAGCAGTAAAAAACTGAATTACATTGAAAGAAAGAAGCAATCAGCTAAATATAGCAGAGAGGGGCCAGAGTTTTAAGACAAGTGCAAAGGATTATGGGCCGTGGAGCAGGTCCTCAGACTGGGCAGGGACAGTGCGGTAGGGAAGGCTTCCTAGGGAAGCAGGATGAGAATTAGGAGTGTCCAGGTCAAACCATTTCACTAGGAAGAATACTAACATGGGTGGGGTATGGTGGTACACACCTGTTAGCCCAGCAACTCATGAGGCTAAGACTGAAGAGTCACAAGTTCAAGGCCAGCCTCAGCAACTTAGTGAGACCCTGTCTCCAAATTAAAAATAAAAAGAGCTGGGGGGAGCAGGTAGCTCAGTGGTAAAGCACCCCTGGGTTCAATCCCAAGGAGAAAAAAATTATAGATTTAGATGTAGACATCTCTGCATGTATATCTAAATATCTGAAGTCATGGATTCAATTTCTGTATCTGCTGTGTGACATTGGGTACGTGCTTACTAAGTCAAAGCGTATGAATCACGATGCTAGCTACAATGCTTTCCAAGTCCAAAGGCTCATGATTTAGAAGCACGAACTCAAAGTATGTAAGAACCTTTGACTCGTGGAGAGAAGGATAGCATCTCTGAGATACAAATAACCCCACAGATCACCAGTCACAGAGGGAACAGGCTTCCAAAAGCACTGCTTCCTGTCCTCATCTCCTTCACTCACATACACCTATTATCTAGGTTCCCAAGACCCGGCAAGGGAAGCAGCTTCCTAACAGTTTCTCTCATGTCCTGCCCCTGTGGTCCCAAGCAAGCTTGCCGACCAGATGTCATGTCCTCCTGTCATGATCTGGCCATTCCAAAGCCTTTCCCTCCTCCCAAGGCCTTCACCTTCTCTAGGCAGAAGGCAGGAGAGGACAGGCCAGCCAGGTAGATTCCAGCCACCAAGACCAGCAGCCTGGCACCCGGGAACCCAAGATCCAACCATGACTTCCAACAAGGTCCTCTGGCGAGAAAGGAAGGAAGCAAAACTCAGACAGAGGGAGAAAGCAGGGATGGGTGGAAAGACGCCTTCCTCTTTGGCACCACCCCAGCTTTGGCTTTAGAGTATGCGTAACTTGGACAACATGCTATTCTGGAGACTTCTGAGGAGCAGGAGGCTTCGAGATGGCTTAGTAAACTGGTTTTCGGAAGCCTCCGTGATTGGCTTAGACCAGATGTGATTCGGGAACCTACCTTCTGGTGGGATGGGAGCTGGGGAGGGACCCATCTTCTTGTGACTGACCAAGTGACTAATTAAAAAATTAATTTTGGGCTGGATGGAGCGGCTGTGGAGTAGACACCCAGAGCGTCCTCTCTCTCCACCCTCAAGGTCTCCTCCGCTCTCAGATTTCAGGACACCAGGCCGTGCTAAGCTTTGGTTCCATCTTTACATGAACCTTAGAAGGCAAACACCATTTCTGTTGTCATTTACTGATGAAGAAATATAGGCATCAGGACTTTTAAATGAGAGACTTCATGGCTGTGTGGTCCAATACGGTAGCCAGGAACCTCATGATTCCCTAAAGACAGAGGGACAGTGAGAGAGGGAGGGAGAGAGAGAGAGAGAGAGAATATATTTTAGTTAGTTTTCATGTGGCTTTTGTTGCCACAACACTTCGTTGTGTACGTGGTGCTGGGGTTCAAACCCATGTACTCGAGCATGCCGGGCAAGTGATGTAACCGCTGAGCCACCACGCCAGCCCTGATTCCCTAATTTTTAAGGAACTTAACATGAAGACTCCAGTTCTTCCATTACTCTGGCTACATCTCTAGTGCTCAGTAATGGTAGGTGGGCTGGTGCCTGCCCTATTGGAGAAAGCAGATTTAGAAACCCAGCCTCACAGAAAGTTCCAACAACCAGCACTCTTCTGGAACTTAAGTTCCTAACCACTCCACCAAGATGGCCCCGCGTGCCTTCCACCTGGTGGACTGGTGGTCTTTGTGAGGGTTTCCAAAGCAACACCTTCAAAGGCAGGAATGTCCCCACCCCTTTCCACCACCCACCTTCAAAAAGAAGGTTCCATCCTACCATGGGGCTCTCACCCTCTTCTGAATGGCTAAACAACCATCTAACTGGGGAAGGAAGAAACGGAAAGGCATGTCTTAGATCTTGTGAGTGACTTAGAGTGGAAAGAACTAGGAAAGCAACAAAACAGTAGTATCCTTAGAATTTGGAAAACACTCAAAGAAGCGCTGTGGTCACCCTGTTCCCCCACGCCCTGATCCAGCAAAATGCCTGCCAGACCCACATTCCCAACCTCCTCCTAATTCTCACCCAAAGTGCCAATCCACAGCAAATTGGCTTTTCCCAATGCACGACAAGAAGATATTGTGTCAATACCAGGTGACATTGTGGTATGAGGTAAGCGCCCAACAAAAACCTAAATGTCTCTCATTGTTCCACCCTCGCAAAATTCCTCAAGGGCCACAGCCTGTGAGTCAGTTTGTGGTCTGGTTAATCCGACTTTCAGACACCGCAGAGTTAGGGGGTTGAAGGTGGTTCTTGGCCAAAGATGGTGTAAGGGCTGCCACTGTATTGAAGACGGCTCGTTACCCTGTCCCTTTGGTTACTGCCCCTCACTCTCAGCTGATGCCAGCATGAGGCGGCCAGGGCCAAGCTGCCCGCAAGATGGTGGGTCCTATCCAGGAAAGAACATATGCTTGGGAGACCCAGGCTCAAGTTCGAATCCCTCCAGGAGAAGAGTTGCCACTCCTTTAGAATCCATCTCTACGAAAAAGCCTCGGAACCCAACCTCCCAAGGTTATGTGAGGGTGGGGTCAGAGGAGGATGGTCTGCCGCATAGTAGGTCTTTGCATAAATGTTGCTTCCCTCTTCCAAGTGCTGGATACTTACATCAGGGTTTTTGGTGGGACTGGGGATAAATTTAGAATCCATTCTGGACAGGGAAGCAGAAATACCATGTCCTGATTGTTCCCCCTTTCCCTCGGGGGTGTCATCAAAGAAAAATGCCAGACAAAGAGAAAGCAAAATAGCATTGTGCAATTAGTGGAGACTTTGGTGCCAAATCCGAGGAGGCGGGGCTGGAAAGTCACTTGGGCTGGGTCACGAGGCATGCCCGGCTTTTTATTGTTTTCTGAGTTTGTCATCTACACCGCCTCGGCTGTCAACCTTGACTGTAGTTCTCCTTCACCCCAGATGGCCTCCGCTGCAAGCTGGCATTGGGCATTTAGGGGGCGGGGAACAGGTGAGAGGCCAGGCAGAGCTCTGCGTACCTAGCCAGAGAGGAATGAAGAGGAGAGGAAGAGAAAGATAAACAGAGGACAGTTATGGCCTGCCCTGAAAGCTCCAACCCAAGCCCCAAGCAGAGCCCCAAAGATCACTAATAAGATGCAAATTATTCCTGGTGTTGGGAGGTGTGCTTTCACCTCCCAACCGATTGTCACCGAGCTTAGAGGTAGGACAACACTCCAACGACAGCTTTAAGACTAATCAATCGGCTGGTGTGGAGATAGCTAGGCTCATCCTATAATGATTCCATGCTGGTTTTCCAAAACCCCTGGGAGGGAGGTGATACAGGATAGATTCCAGTGTCCAGCCCTGGAGACTGCGACCAGAAGGTCCAGAGCAGGTCCCGGGGATCTGTGTGTTACAGGTTGGCTGTAACCACACGCAGGAAGTTTGATGAATAGTTCACATTGACTATTCACAGTTCTCATTGAACTTTCCCACCGGGGTCCTGCCATTAATACCATCGTTAACAACTTATCCTCCTAGCCTCAGTCCAAGGCCCCGTGTTCATCTTGAGACATTGTCCCCCTCCACCCACCCGACCATCAAAGCCCCCGTCTTGGTGAAAGGGGCTTCTCTTGAGGAGCATCGTTTCAGTGCTAACTTTTCTTTCTGGCTGTGAGTATCTTTGAGAAGGTCTGGCGAGGCGGGTAATTTGCATGCATCTGGCCAGAAGGCCTGTTGGAAAAGTCTGGTAAGAATTTATCCTGGAAATATCCACATCAGAAGAGCCCAAACATAAGTTTAAGGATCAAAGAACCACAGACCAAATGTGTGAATTTGCACACGTGCACACACAAAGAAAATACATCAAAATGTGGAACATTCTGGTGCATGAACATGAGACCCACATGGACCGTGGAAAAACCAGCACACACTGACCTACATTTCTCCAGGCAGGATGCAACTCCACAGAGGCATCTAGCTCCTTCTTGCAGGCCAGGGTTAGCAGAGGGCGGTCAGCAGGTAAGACCCAGCAGGGCACTGGCCTTGACCTCCCTTCCCTGCTCACACCCAACCTTGACCCATCGACCTGCCCCGGACCTTTCCTCTTACTCAAGCTTCAACTATTCGAGCCCTGATCACCTCCCCACTCTGTCCACCACCTCCCCAGCCTGCCTCAATCCTCCTCCAGGAGAGGATGACAATGATTAGGGGAATCTCAGAAATGGCCTGAGAAGGTCCACACATCTTTCAAACAGGTGACCTTCAAGGTAAGCTCGAAGGTCAGGTAGATGAAGGGGAAAGGTTTCTCAGGATCTACAGAAAAGAGATCAAGAAGCGCACACACATGTATGTGGGTGTATATATATATAGTATCTCCACATTATACACACACCCACACACCACACACACAGCCCAAAAACCTCAACCCACTTAGGGAACATCTCTAAAAGCAAAACATGCTAAGCTTTTCTTCTTACTCCAAAAGACTCAGCCTTGGGACTGGATCGGTGGCTCAGTGGTTATGGTGCTTGCCCGGCATGTGCAAGTACACGGGTTCAAATCCCAGCACCCACATGCACAGCTAAGTGTCAGAGCAACGAAAGCCACATGAAAAACTAGATAAAGATTGGTTCTCTCTGTTTCTCTGTTTCCCTCTCTCTCTTCCTCTCTCACTGTCCTCTCTTAAAAAAAAAAAAAAAGAAAAAGAAAAAGACTCAGCCCTATCAGAGCCAGGGCAGGTGTCACCTGCAGAAGTACACATTTTGAGTTGGAAGGTGAAATTTGCGACAGGAAGCAGTGTGGCACCCCCTGTGTGGGGCACATGCTCCGCCCACCAAGGGCTCCAGGTCCAGGAAGGTGGGGAGTGCGGAGAGGAGCGGGCCTTGCTCAGCCACTGTGCACATCTGTACCTGGTCCCCTCCAAAGGGACATGAAAAGGCCCCTCTGGCTGACGTGGCCTGAGCTGAGTCTCTCCCAAGGGACAGGCAAGCGCAGCCTTACAGTAGCACCCTTTGATTTCCAGGCCCCTGAGCTCCGATGTCGAAAAGCGTAGGAGCGTCCCCAAAACGCAGCGTAGGAAACGCCACCTGCACTGTGTGCAAAACGGTGTGAAAGAGGGGGACAGGGACAGGGCAAAGGGACAGGGCAAATTCTGCCTTACCTTCTGTGAAGAGTGCTTCTTGCTTGCAGGACCTTTCGGAGCCTTTGGTGGCTACCATGCCTGGTGAATCTCAGAAGGGAAGCAGCCCAGGTGACATTTTCCAAGCTGGTTTGAGCTTGGAACCTTTTTCGCAGAAGCATCTCGGAGGATAGCAGTGCTGAGAAATATTTTGGGGGGAACGCAAAGCCAAATTCTTCCCGCCCGCTGGACGGATGGGCAGAGTGATGAGACGCAGGCGCACTGATTAGTGGGAGCCCAGGTGTCCCGACTCCTGGGCTGGAGCCGCCCTGCGCGCACCGCTCAGGGCAGGCTTGTGGGTGAGGAACTTGACGCAACTTTCAGGTAACAAGGTTGTTTTCTGGGTTGAATGCTGGAAAAACAAACCCAGAAAAAACCAAAAAGGCATGGATTCGCCTTGTAGGAGATTATAATTTAGTGGAACAAGGAAAGCGAGCAGTCAATTAGGGCACAGGAAGTCCGCGGTTAGTTCCGACGTGCACAGTTCCATATGCATAATTCCAATAGGGGCAGATTTGAAATTACACCCGTCCCCAATGACATGGTTCACATTTCAGTTACCGCAGTGTATTAATTGCATGTAATTGCACAAAGTACAAACCTTGCGGCTTCCTCTTCAGTCACTGTGGAAATCCCAGATGGAAAGGCTGAAACCGGCTGCCTACCACCGACCTGTTAGCCACGCAGCTCACACATGGACCGCACAGCGCGGAGCCGTGTCTCCACCACCATATGTGAAAGACTCCAGATAGAGCGCCAGAGGAACTGGTGAGGGGGAACCGGGCGACCAATGAAAAAAGTGACAAAGAAGTCCTAAAAATGTGACACCAGTAAGAACCTTCACTTTAGAGGAACTCTGGGAGAGATTTCACAAGATGGAAAGTGCAAAAGATGAAATACTGGACGCTGATTCAAAGGTGAGAAAAGGGTACGCCTCTCCAGGGCACTGAAAAAACTCAGCTCAAACCACTCTGGGTAAGATTTTCATACGGAAACCAAGCAGGGGAAGTCTCGATATTTCTAAATGCTTCAAGTATGGTAAGCATGGTGCGCAAAATAGTAGTTTTCATTTTGCATTTCCTGATTGGTTGATATCCAATAGACAAGAGGTTGTAATGTTCTAATAAATCATTTTTAAAGTAACTTTCGGCACTGATTCGGATGGCCTTGCCAGCTCGGCCTGCAGGGTTGCCCCGAGGCCCTGTGCTGCTGCGCAGAGTTGAGGCTCCGGCCTCCATTCATGAGAGAACCCACGAGAACACCAACTGGCCAGCAGAGCGCGCTGCAATCGGACCGTCCAGGAAGGGTCTACCTTTACAAGTACAGGGGTCCCTCGCTACATGCAGGGGGTTGGTTCCAGAATCCCTACAGATACCACACCCTGCTGATGGCCAAGTCCCCTATGCAGCGCAGGGTCCGCGCGGAAGCCTCGTTCACGCTCCTGTGCACCGCGAATCGTCCCTGGACCACTCATACCCGGGCGGTGGAAACGCTACGGAAAGCACCTATTTACCAGCTTGTGTAGGTCAGAAGGACAACAAAAAAAGTCTGTGCGTGTTGAGGACAGACAAAACTTTATTCTTTCCTAAACATTTTCCATCTGTGCTTGGGTGAATCTGCTGGTGCGGAAAGCGCAGCAACAGAGGCCTGGCTCCACTACAGTTAAAGAGCAGAAAGGTATGGGTACCAGGAGCCTCCCAGGGCCAGGGGTCCAGAGCTGTTACCATCCCGGACCCCAAAGGACCAATGGGGATGGGCTAAGGACCCTTTGTCCCATGAGGAAGAACCTGATTGGCCCAATATGATTCTAGAGTGTATGCCTGAGCTAATCAGAGGCAGCCAGGAAGGGTCACGTGACACCAAAACGGCCACTAAGGCCCATCCGGGCGATAAGAGGCACTGTCTGAGCCCGGAGGTTCATGAGTTGGAAAGTCGTTTAAAAATGTGTGCGTTATAGCAATTGGTCTGTGTTTAGGCTGATTTTAAATTCTTACGTAGCTGTTTTTGTGCACTGGGCACCAGTCTAAGATTCCCCGTCGTTTATAAAAACCCTAGAAAACACTGTTATTAGCCCTTTTTATAGATGGGGAAACTTGGAAACAAAGATGCTAAATAATTTTCCAACTGGTTAAAGGCAATATTGGAATTGCTCTCTGTTCTCCTTCAAGTTTACGTAGAGGAAAACAATGGTCTTTATTCACCAGCTCCTCAAACCCTTCCAAGATCTAAGCTGCAGGAACACTCAACAGCCCTGAGATCTGTGTGCTGAGCAAATGCCAGGTCCCCTGAGGGACACGAGCTGGCGCTCCCCTCTTGTCCCATCCCTCCCCAATCCTGTGACTTCTGGCTAAGTTCCAGAGAGCACAAAAGAAAATGAGAACAAGAGAAGTAGAATTCTGTCTCTATTCACCCTGCAAATCATCAGTAAAGGTAAAATTCAGAAAATAAACACCCTAGGAAGCTAGAAAGTGAAGAAAATGCCCAAGAGCCGCAAGTTTAATCTTGGTCTTCCAACAGGTGGCTGGGAATGGACCCACGCAGCACTTTGGCGCCAGGTTACTCCAGTGTCTGACCCTGAGCACCTTTTTGAGCGAGTCCAGCTTTTCCTAGGAGACCTCAGACAGTCCCACGGCTTCACTCAGTTACCAATGTCGGTGACTGTCAAATCTTGATCCAGCTTGGACCTCCCTCCTGCCTACTGGCCATGTCCACTTGGATGTGACACAGGCCCTTCAAAAGCAGCATGTCCCAAACCAACCCCGTCATGACCTCGCCCAGATTCACCCCTTCTCTGCCTCAAGGAATAGCACCACCGGTATCCCACTACCCCTTTCCGAATTCAGGCTCACCCTTGACCCCTTCCTCTTCCTCATTTGCCCTCTCCCTGTCCATTCATTAAGTCCTGCTCATCTGAATTTCTGAATATCCTTGGAACCCTTCTGCATCTCTTCATCCTCTCACTGCCCCCTTCCGGGCTGCCATCTTGCTTTCCCAGGTGACTGGGTGTCTAGGGACACCCACTGCCTCCCTTCCATCGATTTCCAACGGTGCTATCAGAGTGATCGTTCTAGAGTGCAGATCTGATCATTCTTCAGCTTTTCCTCTCTCCATCTCCGAGCAAATCCCATCCCTTAAAACAGCACCCCAGCCTGTACATGCACCTCCTCACACTGCCCTTCCTTATACACTCTATACTTCGTGCAAAATGAACTCTCCATACTTGGACAGGCCTCCGGGAGGCAGCCTCTAAAACTGCCCCAATAATTCTGCCTCCCAGTATTCACACGTGGGTCAATCTCTTACTCTTGGGTGTGGGCTGGGCCCCATGGCTTATAATAAGCAGAGTATGGGAAAAAGTATTAGGATGTCACTTTGAAGATCATGTTATCAAAGGACTCTGGAATCCATGACACACTCTCATTCCGCCACCCCATCTCTCTCTCTCTCTCTCTCTCTCTCTCTCTCTCCCCCCAAGCTGCCATGTCTAGCATGTCTACGGAGAGACCCTAGTGGCAAGAAATTGATACCAATGAGAACCCTGGGCAAAACCACAGAGATTCGGGACCCACAGAGAGCAACATAGTCCCTGTTTATTGTTTTAAGCCATTACATTTTGGAGTGCAGCATTTCGTTGAGTGACAGTGGTGGATTAATAAAATTCCAAAGATGCTCTTACTCCCAAGTCCCTGCCCACGGTGCTCCCGCCCTTGGCTTGCTCTTCCCATTCCTCTAACCCACTTTGCCTGGCTCCAAGTGCTGCTCAGCTTTCAGGTTAGATGACACCTTCTCCAGCCTGTTTCCCTGATGTCCTGCAGCACAGCGTCGATCAGACCTTGGTTGTCATGACTCACCTTGGATCTGGGCATGGAAGATGGGTCGTAATATTTCCTAAGTACAGGAGAACCCCAAAAAGGCTTCTCTCCACGCTGAACAGAAGTTTCTCCTGCCGAGCATTTGGCTCCGTACGTAGACACTGGCTAGGCCCTGAGTTTCCAGAAGTCATGCTTTTAATTTTCACAGTTACACTGAATGCAAAGTTGATAGGTCCACCAAGCTTTAATTTAACTTCTTATTCATTCTGTCTCGGCTTTCACAGAAACTTGGAGGAGTGCACTGTTATCCTGCTTTTATACGTAAGAGAAATGAGACAGAGAACCTGTGTAAATTTCTTTGACAACCAAGTGCAAAATCCAGATCTCAGACTCACTCTCCAAACTCCACTCAGAGCTCCATTCAGAGCTGCTCTCAAGAGCAGGGTATCATGGCCAGGCCCGGTGGCGCACACCTGTAATCCCAGCAGCTCAGGAGGCTGAGGCAGGAGGATCGAAAGTTCAAAGCCAGCCTCAGCAACTTAGAGAGGCTCTAAGCAACTTAGCAAGACCCATTCTCAAAATTAAAAAAAATAAAAAGGATTGGGGATGTGATTCAGTGGTTAAGCACCCCTGGGTTCAATCCCTGGTACCAAAAAAAAAAAAAAAAAAAGAAAGAAAGAAAGAAAGAAAAGAAAAATAAGAAAAATGGTATCGGGGAATGTAGGCACATACACCCTAAATATTACATAATCTTTCTGGGCATAGTGCAAATTTTCCCTGCATATATGGCTGATGGCCATATTTCATCACCAGAGCATCTTTGTAAGCAAACAAACTACAATATGAGATTTTTTTTAGTCTCTAAGAGGCAAAGACGGTGGAATCAAGGAAATAAACTCAAGCCTAATTAAGTCAGATCCGGAAAGGGGGAAGTTATTTAAAAACAGCAGTAAAAAGTAAACATTTGGAAAGAAATTAGTTTTGACGCTTTCAGATACATCCTGGGAAGCTTAGAAATAGGGCAGTCATAAGCAAAGCGAGTTAAGTTTTTAAAGGAACCATTCACACAGGCTACCGTATAGACCAGCACGTCAGATATGAGACCTGGGCTGTGCTTTGTCTCTCATGAGTTGTTGCAGGACATTTGGTTTCATTTTTCTTTTTTGAACTCCATGAAAATCCAATCTGCTGTATGTGAACTTTTGAAATAAATAGAATTCAGTGAAAAAAAATCGGAGTGTTTTTGGTGGGGGAAATGCTTCCCTTTCAGTGTCCAGTGACTTTCTCCTCTTTGCTCACTGAGCACGAGTACATCACAGACATGTCTGCCCCATAGTGAATGCCATTCAGCTTAGAGAAGATTCTAGCACCCCGACCAAGAGACTGAGCCCCAGGCTCAGCAACCAGGCCAGTATGCATGCATGGCCCTCAAGGTATTGTGTGACCAGCTGCTGATATTTAACCTGTGAACCAAAACCAACCTCTCCCCGGGAACTGGGTTTTCTAGGGTGTGTGGTCACAGTGACCAAGCGCTGGCCACAGTCCCTGCTTGAACTTTCTGATGAGCTCTAAAACAAATGCAGTTTCGTTGTCTTAACCCATCTCAATCATAGGAGGGCTCACAAGTCCAACCTGTGGACACCTCGCCACCTCCCCGAGGGAGCAGTGTGGTCTCCATGTCCGAATGGATTTCTGTAATAAAGCACCGCGGTCAGGATGGCTTGACGCCACACACATGTATTCTCGCACAATTCTGGAGGCCCGAAGTCCGACACCAAGGAGCAGGATGGCTCCTTCTGGAAGCTCCAAGGCAGGGGCTTCTCCCCACTTGTCCCCTGGCCTCACGTCTCTGACAGTCATTGCTGTGCAGATGTTACCAGCTTTCCCATATATCTAAATCCAAACCCCTTTCTCTTATTAAAACAGTTGCTCTTGGACTTATGGCCCACCCCTAAATTCAGGATGATTTTATTTTGAGATTTTTTTTTTTTTTTGTAGTGGGAATTGAATCCCTGAGCCACATCCCCAGGTATTTTTCTATTTATTTTTTTTATTTTGCTGAATTGCTGAGGCTGGCCTCAAATTTGCAATCCTTCTGCCTCAGCCTCCCAAGCCATTGGGCTCATAGTCATGCACCAAGGTACCTGGCAAGATTCTTAATCACCTACATTTGCAAAGACAGCAGTTCCAAAGAAGGTAAGATAGCAAGGTTGTGAATAGATGTGAATTTGGGGAAGATCACAATTAACTCCCTACAGTGTGCTTTCAGAAATTATATCATAATCAACCCCTTGGTTTCTTATTTGTAGTTCTTTACAAAAAAAAAAAAAAGATCATATCCCACATCATGTATCCAAAAGTGATGGATTCAGGACGTGAACTCACACCCAGGTGACCTGGTGTTTAGCTATTGTACTCTTGTGCCGTTGTTGTGAGAGGTTTGCTCTCTCTCCTTTAGCTGGTCACTTAGGTTGTGTCTAGTTTTGCCTGTGACACACGATGCTTCATGGTCACCCTTCCGTATGACTTCACACTCATGCATGAGCATTTGGTTAGATGAATTCCTAGGGACCCAGTTGATGGGTCAAAGGGTTCTCTCTTTTCTTTCTTTCTTTTTTTTTTTTTTTTTTTTTTTGGTACCAGGGTTTGAACCCAGGGGTGCTCAACCACTGAGACACATCCCCAGTCCTTTTTGTTTTTATTTGGAAACAGGGTCTCACTAAATTGCTTAGGGCCTCGCTGAGTTGCGGAGGCTGGCTTTGAACTGGTGATCCTCCTGCCTCAGCCTCCTAAGCCACTGGGAAGGGGGTTTCATTTTTTGCTCCTATGTTTCAGGGGGCTTGAACTGGGCCTATTGGCTGGAGGAGGCCTCCTCTCTGCCCCATCAGTCACCCCCTCCCCAGCCTCCTGCTCTGAGGACGGAGGCAGAGGGATGCCCCAGCTGGCTTCAGATCCAGTTCACTATTCTTGCTCCTGCACCCGGAGGGAGGTGCTCAGTGCTCCGCTGCAGACTGAGCTCAGGTGGTGCTCACGTTTCCAGCAGAGAACTCACTTCAGAGTCAGACAATCTCCACTCAAATCCTTGTTGTGCCCTCTCCGGCTGTGTGGCTCTGGGCGAGTCACTCAACCCCTCCGAGCTTTTCTTTTCTTGTACGTGGAAAGGTACTGAAATGGCCAGCAGACTTCGGGGAGGTTTGGAAACGCTGGCGGTGAAGTCCTGAGTGCAAAGAGCACAGTCCCAGGCTCTCCTGCCCTCTGCTCTTGCTTGGCAATGCTACGTTCCTGTCCCCAGGCCTTCCTGCCCTTTCCTTTGACATGGACCAACAATGCTAAGCCAGGAGAATGGGCGGAGGAACAGGAGCTCCGAGGCACAGGGGACCCTGTCTCTTAACAGGAGCTCTGTGCCTGTGATTGGCCACACTCACCCCACAGCATGGACGGCTGTTAACTGAGCACCTGCCCTGCGCCAGGTGTTGTGACAGACACTGGGCACACGTTGCGCTGGGGCTGGGAAGGGAGGTAGCAGTCAGAGGAAAGGGGTGTATTTTGTCTGGCTTGGTTTTTAAGCTCATAATGACAAATTGTGGTTCCAGCTATAAAGAGACCGTTCTGGAGACGAGGGCGGGAGGAGACAGAAAGGCTTGGGGCTACCCAGAGATTGAAGGAGGCCTGAGGAAGCTGTGTGGCTTTGAGCAAGCGCCTCACCTCTCTGAGCCTGTTTCTCACAATTTGAACAAGGGGACACGTTGCCTGTCCCTGAGTCACTGGATCACTGGCTGTAAGCAGAGGCAGCATCCTTTGGAGTTTTGAAAATTCCCCAGTGGCTTTCAGGACAAATTTGAACATTAGGAACACACAGAGAGAGAGAGAGAGAGAGAGAGAGAGAGGATCAATTTTATTTAGTTTTTCTCGTGGCTTTCATTGCTCTGACACTTCATTGTGCACGTGGTGCTGGGGTTCGAACCCGCGTCCTCGCGCATGCCAGGCAAGCGCGGTAACCACCGAGCCGCTGCTGAGGTTAATTAGCTCACACACGCTAGGAACCAGGAGCCAGCGACCGACTGTCAACCTGCTCAGGACTCCTCCAGCGTGGTCACTGAAAGCTAAAGCCCCGTGGTCCCAGCCAAATCAGGACAGTTGGTCGCATGAGACAGGAGCAGACCCTATTCCATGTGGCACCAGAGGACCCGCTAAGTCAGTTCTTCTCCCTGTCACGGTGTGACCGTCACAGGCAGGAGCTATGAACAGGACAAGACCCAAGTTCACGT
>PVKS010004753.1:0-90611 GCA_004027875.1 Aplodontia rufa
CATCCATCCACCCACTCATATACACATCCATCCATCCACCCACCCACTCATATACATATCCATCCATCCACCCACCCATTCATATACACATCCAGTCATTTATCCACCCACTTGTACTCCCGTTCATCCACTCATTCATGCATCTATCCATCCACTTACCCACCCAATCTTCCTATCCAAGTAGCCTTCTTTCAATCTATCCTTTCAGCATTCATTTGTTCATATGATAGTTACTATGTGCTGGGCAGTTTCAGGAGTGAGGCATGTGAGCATAGACAGGGATCCCAGACAACTCTCATTGTATTTGTGGAAGACAGACATAGATTAAGTAAATAAATAAGTGCCCACGATATTTTTAGATTCTATTATAAGTAAAAAAGAGAACGAGCCTGGCTCATGTGCGGAGGAGGCTGGGAAAAGCAATTTCAGTAGCAGTTGAGAGTTGAGCAGTGGGTGGGGCTCAGCCATTGGGTGCTGTTCCAGGCACAGGAGACCTCAAGGCAAAGCCCTGTGGGACTAAGCCTGGTGTCTGGGGGAGTCGAGGGGAGAGTGAGGAGGTGGAGTCCTGGTGGACCCAGTGGGCAGAAGGGCCTGGCTTAGCCCGGGTGCTGAGGGAGTCAGCGAGGGCTGGGCCTTGCATTTCCAGCTCTTCTGGCTGCCGGGTTGGGAACCAACGTGGAGAGCAGGGCAGCGGGAAACCAGGAGCCCAGCTGAGGGAAATCAGGTAGTAGCCGAGTCCGGGGGTGGCAAGACAGAAAGTGCTCAACTGCCTTCATGGAGAAGCCGAGGTCCAGGGCCCGTCCAGCCTCTTCGCATTAACTGGCTCAGAGGTATCTACTGATGGGCTGATTCCCTCGCCCTCTTCCCAGTAGCTCTGGCTGACCGACTCCCTCTTTTGTCCTAAAATCTGCCTCTTTGGAGGACTCATCTCAGCCTATGACCCCTCGTTCCTTACACACCCCACAGGCAGACTGGCAACGGGGCCAGCTCCGCCAGCTCTGTACTGTGGGCCTTCAGCAAGTGGCTTTTCCTCTCTGGGCCCCGGTTTCCATTCACATCAAGAACGGCAGCAGAACTGAAGGCGTCGCACATCCCCAGGGCTTCTCCTGCCTTGGACCTGCCAACTCTGCCTGCTGGTTCGGAGGGAAGTGGCTGCCCCTGCGCGCTGCGGCACTCATGGGAGCGCAAACACCATGCGGGGGTTGGGGGTGGATTTCTGAACCGTGTTTTATGTATCAGACTGACTGTCACTTCCTATGAGATCTTGGACAAATGACTTCACCTCCCTGAACTTGGGTTTCCTGGGGACACTACGGCAGCCTGTTT
This sequence comes from Aplodontia rufa, assembly GCA_004027875.1. NCBI lineage: Eukaryota > Metazoa > Chordata > Mammalia > Rodentia > Aplodontiidae > Aplodontia > Aplodontia rufa. Next base: position 1,327 of record PVKS010004753.1, read on the forward strand.
CAGGGCACTGAGGGCAGTCATGAGACAGCGTCAAGCGCCGGCTGGGGGCACTGGGAGGGCTGAGGGCTCGCCATTGCGAGCGGCCGCCCTGCTGCCCAAGCACTCAGGGCCTGTGCGGTGGCCAGCGGCTAATGACCAGCCACCCGTGGAGAATCGAGCCACGTCTTACCTGCAAGGCTTCGTAGTACATATCTTTAGCCTCCACATCTGTCTTGTCAGACATCAACCAGGATTTGATCAAGTATTCATAAAAACTGTCTCCGAGTCCTCCAATTGAGACGTGGTCTGTGAGGGGGAAGAGGACAGGAATACAGGAATGTCATCTCCTTCTGCCACCGGCCATGGAGAACTGACGGGCACAGCTCTCATGCAGGGTCTGGGCTGCCCGGAGCTGTGTGCGGGTGGGAGCCAGCCTCTCACCAGCTGCCACTGAGCCCCAGTGGGGGCAGAGAAGACACAGCCCCTGACGCAGAGGGAAGAGGGGGTCTCTGGTGCCAGAGTGTGCCGGCTCATCCAGGGCCACCCTCACTCTTAGCTGGCTGAGGGCGGCAGGTCCCCTGGCTATTAGCTGTAAGTGAGCCGCATTTCTTTAAAAAGATAATCTGGTGGCAGAGAGTTCAGAGATTTTTATTGCCCAGTAACAAACATGGTAATTAATGGTGGGCAGGTTCATAAAAGGCCATTGAAAGGGAGAACCGGAGCCTTAATTTACTCAGTCGGACCCTCCAGGACAGAGCCACTCTGGAAAGGAGCTTAAATTTAGCGAATGGACTTGAACAGAGCTCAGAGGAGCAGGGGAGGGCAGGCTCTGGTTAGGACCCTCTCCTGGTCCCCAGGCCTGGTGAACACTGGACATGGATGCCAGACTTGCTCATGAAGCAGGCTCGTGGCTGTGTGAGGCCATCCACCCAGGAAAGACAGACTGCAGAGGAGCACCCAACCAAGGGGCAAGAACGCTCCACTCCTCTGCCTCGACAACGGGAGATTGAGGCACTGAACGCACGCAGAAAAGAGCACTTTTTAATTCAGAGGGACACAGAGAGGAAGGGACTATGGTGGATTGAGGGGCTGGGGCCGCACAGTGTGTTTTCAACTCCTCTGGGCGGGGAAGGAGGAGAGGCATGTGGCATGGGGGGACAGGATGTCCACAGCTACCATTTACTGGGTGTCTGCTTTGGGCAGGGGTTTAGCTGGGTTATTTACAGCCCAGCCTTCCCAAAAGCCCTGCAGGGCACGGTCAGGCCCATTTCCTAGACAGGAACCCTGCGAGGGAGCCTGAACAGCTTGTCCAAGGCCACTGCACGGTGCAGTCTGCCCGGGCGGGAAGACAAAGATGCACAGACAGGAAGTGTGGAGAGTTAGGACAGGTGGACCCCGGAAAGGGTGGTCAGGAGGCTGCTGGCGTAGGAAGCGCCCCCAGGCCCCGCCAGCCCAGCAAGGGGCAAAGCAGCAGCCCGGGGAAGACTGGAACAGACAAGGGAAAGCACCAGCTCTGGAAGGTGAGGAGGGCTCGTGGTGGGGACTTGGCCACTGGGAGGGTGCAGGGTGGAGGGTACAGCTGGAGAAGGCAGATGGGCCAGGCCCAGTGTGTCCGTGTCCGTGGCTGGGGCAGGTCCATGCTGGCCCATGCAGAGAAAGGTTGCATGCCAGACTGGGCTAGACTCCTGACTCTGCTTCCCCACTCTGCCTGCCTCCCCACTCTGCCTCCCCTCTCTGCCTGCCTCCCCACTCTGCCTGCCTCCCCTCTCTGCCTCCTGACTCTGCCAAGCCCCCTCACTCCCAGCCTCCCTTGTGCCTTGGCTTGTGCTCACCCGGACCTCTGCTGACACTCCTCACCTGCTGGGTGCAGCTAGGGTGTCCCACTTAAGGCTCATGACCCTGCTCTCAGCCTCTCCCATGGGATGACCATGTGGATTAAATAAGGCATCTATGACATCTGGTCAGCACTGGGCTCCCAGTGTTGTCAGAAGCATCTGTTTATGAGCTGCAGTCCCCATCAGCCTGGGGCTCTTGGTGGGGAGGGCCATGTCCGGCACCCACATAGCCCGCAGGCCCCATGAGCGCTGATGGATACAGGAAAGGTAGGGAAGTGTGGTGCTGGGAAGGCCTCCAATGGCCAGCTGGTGGTGGACTTCCTCGTGTGACAGCAGGGGTGGGGCCAGGTCATCAGTGTTTCACTGTGTTGGAGACAGGACTCTTTCCTGGGGGCGGGGTCACCTTGCAGGGGATTGGCTCACAGGGACAGCTCTCATTAGGAGGTCCATCACTGCTTGCTGACCCTGTGCACTCATCACACCTGGTGGCTGGAGGCAGGGCCACTAGCCTTGGAATCTGCAGGTGTGGGGCCAGGCAGCCGCCAGGCTGGCACTGATGGGCAGCTCACGCCCCCAGGCCCATTGGGAGACTGGGATTTGCCACCTCCCTCCCTGAAGAAAGCATGGAGTTCAGGCAGTGGACACAGAGGCCAAGGGACCTGGGGCCAAGCTGACTGGCGAGGACCCCTCCTTCCAGTTCTCTATGTGGTCTTGTCTGGGGTCGCTGGGTGCCCAGGGGACTCATCTGAGGTTTAAAGTTTTCGCAGCTGGGGGCTCTTGGGCCTCCCTGGTACCCACACGCTCAGCCCAGGACTGGGGCAGAGGGCGAGCAGCCCGGCTTCCTGCCCTGTCTCTGCTACAATTTGTGTGGCTGTAGATGGGTTCAACGGTCCTCGCCAGTGCTGCTTACTGGCTTCTCCTGGGGCTTCAAGGGCAGATAGCAGCATAAATGCTCGCGGCTCATGTGAGTGGGGATGGAGCACCTGCTGGAAAAACCCAACAAAACCCCCAGAAAACTTGGGACGCTCCCGGTGCGGAAGGCGGAAGAGGAGGAAAGCAGGCACCCCGATCAGCAGGGCTCTGTGACCTTGCCCCTGCTCTTCAGCAGGCTGCGGACTCACAATTTATTAATAGGAAACAATTTCCCAGACCTGCGCCTCCTGGCACAGCCCAAAAAGAAAAGTGTGCCTCCCTGAGGCTGCCTAGCTGGGAGGCCACAGCTCCGCACCTCTTTCTCCAGGTTCTGCTGCTCGTGGGGCAGCTCGTGGGCTCTACCCTGGTAGGCCTTGCAACAAAAAGCAGTTTGCGGTTCTTTTTATTTATTTCTTAATTTTCCGTGGTGCTGGGGACTGAACTTAGGAGAGCCTCACAATGCTAGGCCACTCAGCCACCTGCCCAGCCCTTCTTATTTTGAGACAGGGTCTCGCCAGGTTTCCCGGGTTGGCCTCACAGTTGCCATCCTCTGCTCAGTCTCACGGTCCCTCAAGGTTAGCAGTTCTTGAACTGTCCCTTCCTGCAGCCACAGCCTGTGCTTCAAGTCTTCCTGTCCTGCCCACACTTTGGGTTTGCAGTGCACTCTGGGTGAGAGAATACTTCGCATTTCTCTAAGTGTGTTTTTGCAGGAGTCCACTTGGCATAAAGCCATCGCTGGGGGAAATTCTTGGGCTGAGTTTTCTGGGCTGCCTGGATCTGCAGATGGTAGAGGCCTGGGTGGGAAGGAAAGGCCTCTGTTTTCCCTCCCTCCAGGCCCTGTGTGCATCTGCACTCTGGGACAACCTGAATCACCCGCCACCTTCAGCCCCTGACCATTGCTCCTGTCCCTACCTGGCACACAGAAGCCTTCTCATCATCTTCTCCCAGGTCTCAGGACAGGAACCCATGGCTCAAAGAGCCCCAGGAAGTTCTCCCAAGCTGCACAGTAGTTAGGCTCCCGTCTGCTTTGCCCCCTGGCCTTGCCACACGACTAGGGTTGGAGGCAGGGGAGAGGGCGAGTCCTCTTTTGGGCAGAGACAGTGTGTATGTGGGGGTTCTGGGCAGGTCTAGGGAAAGCCCTCAAGGCAGGGCCCAAGCAAACTGCCACCAATTGCTGCTGACTGTGACCATGGGACCAGGGCCTTGGTCAAGGTGACAAAACTGGAGCCATGGCTTGAGTCTCCAAGAGCCGGGCTTATCGACGGAGGTGCAGGTCAGCACTCCCATACCCAAGCCTCCTGCCAAGCCCGAGTCTGTTTCAGTAGGTGGGTGCCACGCTAGATCAGCAGCTATCTGGAGGGACGACCAGACTCTAAACAGAGATGGCTGAAAAGCCAGGGGCTGGGTCCTACAGGCTGAAGATAGAGTGGGAACTAATGAACTTCTACATCACCGTGAAGATAGCCCTGCCTAAGAAAATGTTTTTGAAATTAAAGTTGGAAGTGGGGAAGCCAGATGAGAGGAGCTGAGAGAGAAGGCAAGAGGCCGCTCCAGAGCAGAAAACTATGTGGGCACCCCTGAGAGTTTGGGGGATAGTGAAGGAGGCTTCGGGGGACCATGCAAGAGGGATGGATGCTGGAGAACCTGGCACTAGGGGCTGCACAGGGCTGTCACAGCCACCGCAATAGCGACTGACAACCACAGAGAGGTCCCCGGACACCAGGGAAGGCAGTGGGTTCAGGGTCCCTGAGCAAACGCCTGGTGCGAATTCAGCTCCCATCTCCACCGTGCGCCTACCCTGGCCTGGGAAACCTGGAGAGGAACCAGTGGACAGGGGCAGCAGCGTCTCAGTACTCACGTTGCTCCCAGTTCCCGGTCACTGGGCTGAGGAAGTTGGGGTAGAGGCCGTAGGGCTTGTCGATATTCCTGAGGACCTTGCGGATCTTCCTGACCTGTCGAGAGATGGACACCGCGGCCGCTTCACTTTCCTGAGGAAGCCAACCGACTCCCACCAGCAGGGCTAGGGGGCACAGGATCAGATGCAGGGGGACCATTCCAGCAAGACAGGAAGGAGAGAGGTGCGATGAACTGCAGCCCTGACCCAGAGGTGGCCATGCCTTGACAGTGACCATGGGCACACCATGGCAGGACAAGGCCAGGATGGCACCTGACTCACCAACTCTGTCCTGACTGCGCAGGCCCACTACCTGCCCCCACCCATTGCATGCTGCTTTTGGGGATGGTTCTTTTTTGGGGTGTTCAGATAAACGACAGTAGCTCATTTATAAGCATTATGTGAAAGTGCTTTTGAATAAGTCATAAATAGTCAAATCCAGCAAGAGACACCTGCATTCCCAGGTTCACGCAGCAGAAGTCACTGTAGTCAGGACATGGGATCAAACTAAATGTTCATCAATGGGCAAATAAAGAAAGAAAATAGGTCTGTTCACAATGGAATACTAGTCAGCCTTGAAAAAGAATTCTATCCTTGAAAAGGAATTCTATCCTTTTCAACAATATAGATAAACCTGGAGGATATTCTGTTAAGTGAAACAAGCCAGGCACAGAAAGACAGACACTGCAAGACCTCAATGTATGGAATCTAAGAAACTGACCTGGATGGGGCTGGAGTGGTGGCTCAGTGGTTATGGTGCTTGCCTGGCATATGTGAAGATGTGAGTTCAAACCCCAGCATCACATACACAATGCTGTGTCAGAGCAATGAAAGCCACATGAAAAACTAAATAAAATTGATTCTGTCTTTCTCTCACTGCCCTTCTCTTAAAAAACAAAAACAAAAACAAAAACAAAACAAAACAAAAACCTGACCTCAGGGAAGCGGTGCAGAATGGTAGTTATTGGGACTGGTGGGGAGGGAGGTGGGATTGTGCAGATGCTGCTCAAGGAATACAAATTTTAGGTAGGAGGAATAAGTTCAAGAGATCTGTTATACAACATGGGGACTCTACTTAGCAACAACGTATGCTATTTGTGCAAGTTTTAAGTGTTCTCACTCTCCCCACCACACACACAGCAATAATAAGCATGTGAGGTTAAAAAGGAAGGGTGCAGTAGCCCATGCCTACAATCCTAGCTATTGGGGAGGCTGAGGCAGGAGGATCTAAAGTTGGAAGCCAGCCTTGGTAGCTTAGCAAGACCCTGTCTCAAAGAAAGAAAGAAAAAAAGAGGCCTGGGGATGCAGCTCTGGGGTAGAGCACCCTGGGTTTGACCCCCTAGTACCCCCACACACACAAATACAGAAAGGGTCATAGCTAGGCACGGTGGTGCACACATATAATCCCAGAGACTCAGGAGGCTGAGATAGGATCACAAGTTTGAGGCAATTTAGAGAGACCCTGTCTTAAAATAAAAATACAGAAAGGGCTGGGGATGTAGCTCAGTGGTATAGCACCCTAGGTTTAATCACCAGTACTGCAAAAGAAAAAAAAAAAAAAGAAGGCTTAAGTAACAAGCAAGTGTATCTAATCCCTTAGGACTCATTTTAGGGGAAAGGCCTGGACTCCTGAATACGCCTGTTCCCTAACTGGCATTTCAGAGTTTTAATAATGACGGGAACAGCAGCATCTGTTTGTCTGTCCCTTTAAGACAGACCCACTATACACATTGTCTCTAGCCCTCCTAGCTACCTAGAAGAGTCATCACCCTGATGTACCAAGGAGACCTGGGTCTCAGGCAGGTTCAGTGACTTGCCAGTGGCCAGTTGGATCTCGAGCAGCAGAGCCAGGACACGAGACAGGCTTGTCCCTGTTCCTTGCCCTCCACGGAGCAGCAGCCGAGTCCAACATGGACCAGGTGGTAACCAGGCAGTAGCACCTTGCAGACGCTGCCCCAGCCGGGGCAAGCGCAGGCTGGACCTGCAGCCTTTGGGTCTGCACAGGACAGTGGCGAGGGGCGAATTGAGGACTGTCATTGTAGCTGGCTGTTTCCTGGCAGGGAGTTAAGTCCTACCCAGCAAGGATCCTCTGGGGAGAAGACCCTCAGGGCCCGCAGTCACCAGCCGAGTAGATTAATCTGCATGGTGAGGACGGGGGAGCAGCCTTTCAGCTGCAGAACTTTCTTCCCGGGGGAGCAGGGCGGGGAGCTCTTGGCTTTGCAGATCACATCAGATATCGTGTCCATTTATGTTAAGGGAGGCCATAATGGGGGACAGGAATGTGCTGTACCTGAGTTATTCTTGACTGTCCTGGGGGTGAGCAGCGAAGCAGGCTAAATTAGCTCCCTTGGAGGGCATGGGCGCTTCTAGAATTTGGGCCAATTTGTTGACTGCCAGATAATTGCCTCTGTGGGAGGTGTGACTGGGGATGAAAATAGGAGTATGCAAATGTGGGGAGAGAAGAGACGGACAGATGGACTCCAGGGGGAAAGCCTGCAGCCTGCTGTCCTAATCAGGTCTGGAAGGAGCTGGAAAGTCCCGGGCTGACATCTCAGCCTTATTATTTACCAGTGAGACGGCCCTGGGAACATTACTCAGTCTAAGCCTCAGGTTGCTCTCTGTGAAATGGGGTTGCTGGGGGTTAGAGTGGTCATAGCTGTCCATAACGGCAATTGCCCCAGCTCCTTGGCTCAATGACAGAGGGAGCAGTGGGCTGGTGCACAGGTCCTGGAGGTGGGAAAAGGAAGTGGGACCCAACTCAGCCCCAAGCTTTCAAGGGGAGTCATGGCAGAGTCTCTCTTGGAAGGAGAGGGTGAAGCACGAATCTGTCACCTCCCAGCCCTCTCCAGAGGGAAGGGGCTTTGGGAGACTCTGGAGGCCAGGGCTGCCATCTCCCTGGGGGACTCACAAGGGACCCTGGCAGCCTGGGTGCCATCTGAGGGTGATGTGGGCACTTTTTTCCTTTGGATTTGTGGTCAGTCCTTTGGAGGTACTTCCTGTGGGAACTTCCCAGGGCTGCAGCCCTGAGGAATGACCCCTCCTGAGGGCTCTCCAGAAGGGCCAGGACTGGACGCTGGCTTGGAAGCCACCTCTCAGCACCCATGTGGCCTTAGACAGCCGAGAACTGGGAGAAGCAGCAGTGGTGGGTATCGCTGTGGAGAGGAATCTTTCACCAGCAGATTCACGTGGAAAAGCTATATGTCCCTGGAAAGGGGATGCGTGCCGGTGGCCAATTCCTGCCAACGCGAGGCAGTGCCTGGATTTCACTGTGCCTTCTCCAGGTTTTACAGTTCACAGATTTGCCACCAAGCTGACGTGTGCCACTGCAAACCTTCTCCCTGGCACATTCCCTGCCCTCTGCAGGGTCCTGATGATGCCAGCGTGCCCCTTCCGGCTGCCTGGGGATGGGGACACACTTCACTCTTCCACAAGGGCTAAGTACTGCACTAGGCACTGCAGGAGCTCCTGGGCCCCGACCTGCCCTGCTGATCCGTGAGGGAGGACCCCGTGCCCACCACCTGAAAACCCTGCAACTGGCTGGCCGCTCCCCCTGTTCTCTGCGGAGAGAAGGGCAGGGAGCCATCCCGGGAGGGGGAAACTCGCCTTCTCTGCGAAGACCTGGTTGCCAGAGAGCTCGGTGAGATGCAAGAATTCCAAGTGCAAGGATCCAAACTCCGCCAGGATGCTGCTGCTGCCTGTGGTGGCCCAGGCCCAGTTCCCTCTGAAAACACAGAAGCAGCCGCTGTCACCCCTGCTGGCCAGGTGGCACCTCGGGGTGGGGACACCTATCTTATGCCAGGCACCGTGCTAGGAATTCTCACTACACAATCTCAGTGAATCCTCTCTGGCCCCAATTTGTTGATGGGGACATGGGTTGGTGAGGTGACTTGCTGACTGTCATTTGAACCCAGGCCTGACTGATTCAAGGCATTTGATGCTATCATCGTGCGTCTGCGTAAGACACTGATAAAGCTGCCAGGAGCCTCTCAGATCCGTGCACCTCTCTCTGGCTTGGTGCTGGTGTGGGTGGGCGGGGTGGGTGCAGCATGCGGACCCCACCCACCTCTTTCCTCTCCCCATCCTGTTAGTGCTGCCCTGGGACACACGATGGCCCTTGTTTGGAATTTCCTGGGACCTACACGGGATGGGCATCCTCTGGTGTGACTGTGACCCTGCAGCTCTGGGGGACCCTGGGCAGGGAGTGGGAGATGCAGGACTCTTGGAGTCAAGGTTCCCACCCACCATGACCAGGTGCTTCTCATGAGGACCTTGGGGACGTCCCCTTACAGTCCTCCAGCACAGCCCCACAACCCACCATGAGGCTCCAATAGCACTTGGGGTTCTGGTGCCCTCGAGGAGGAAGAGCGCAGAGGCAGGAGCTCAGCTAGTCCTCACACCTGCCCTTCATGGTCGAGGGAACCAGGTCTGGGGCGGTGATGGCACCTGTCTGAGCTCACACAGCGAGCTAGCAGCTGGGACCCAGCGTGGCAGCCCTCTCCCGGGGTCGGCAGCCAGAGCTGCAGGTTCTAGGGTCTGCTTCATTTGATGCACCTCGGCCCCACTTCCCTCCGCCAGGATACGAGGCTGCCTCCTGCTCCGTCTGGACTGTGTGGGGAGTGAGAGAGGAGGAGGGTGCAGAAAGGGGTGGCCTTGGCGAATTAGCCAGCCTTCTCGCTGCTGTGACCGAAAGGCCTGACAGGAGCAGTGTAGAGGAGGGAAAGTTTATCTCAAAGCTCACGGTTTCAGAGGTCTCAGTGCAAAGAAGGCCGACTCCACTGCTCTGGTCCCAAGATGAGGCAAAACATCATGGCAGGAGGGTGTGGCAGAGGAAAACGTCTCAGGACACAGCCACCAGAAGCAGAGAGACAGCTCCACTCACCAGGGACAGAATGTATTCAAAGGCACACCCCCGGGGACCTACTCCTCCAGCCAAGCCCTGTCTGCCTACGGCCACCTCCCGGTTACTCCATTCAGGTGGACCAGGTCACTGGATGGGGTGAGACGCTCATAACCCAATCCCTCACCTCCAAACGCTTTTGCATCATCTCATATATGAGCTTTTGGGGGCACCTCATATGTAAACCACACTATTTGGCAAGTTGCTTCTCCTTCCTGTACCAGACCCTTCTGTTTCCTTCCCAGCAATTGGCCCCTATCTGTCCCTCTGTTCCAGGGACAGGGCTGGGGCTGGGGCTCCCCCGAGGCTGTCCTCCTCCTAACTCTGGTCTTGGGACTGGGTGGTTTCTGGGATGGTGGGGAAGCTCACCCACCTCCCAGCTTCTGGGAGCAGAGGGAAGATTTGGGTTTTGAGATCTCTGGGGTCAGGAAACCTCCACAAACATAGAGACACCCCTCGTTCATCCTGACTGCTCGCCTGGGCATTTCCCTGATCTGGCGTGGGAGGGCGAGGGAGGGTTGAACAGGAGGGGACACGTTGCTCCCGGATAATAATAAACCAAAAGGCTCCGGTTGGTTGGGCTGCTACAGTGTGCCGGGCGCTGTGCCGAGCTGTTTGCTTCATTACCCGCGTAAAGCCCACAGTAAAGCATCGTTAATCCAACGTGCAAAGGAGGATGCCAAGCCTGCAGTGGGCGGGGGTGAAGATCAGAGCCGGGAGGTGGCGGAGGTGGGGTTCAAGCTGAGGCCCTCCGGGTCTCACAGTGCCCTAAGAGGTCACCCACCCTAAGATGGCCTCCAAATTCCTTGTTCCCTCCCTCCATCTTACCCTGGGCCAGGCAGCCCCTCTCCAGCACGGGAGCTTGGTGGGAACCTGGGCTTCCCGAGTAGCTGGTGCCTCCTGGCCTCCCAGGGATCCACCTGGGGCCTCTCCTGCCTTTCCTCTGCCCCTGCATGCTTACTGGGCCACATGGTCCCTGGAGTGGGGATACCTGGCACTCAGGTAGAGCCAGCCCTGGTGGAGGCAGGCAGGTGGCCGGGTGACTTGCCTCTTTCCTGCCTGGCTTCAAGCATCGGCAACCCCAGGTCCCACTAGGAGCCCTCAGGCAGGGCAGTTCACCTCTATAGATCTCAGTTCCCTCATCCCTTAAATGATGGCACCCACGCCTCGGAATTATTGTGAGTTATACATTATGCATGTTATTATTGTCATTTTACCACTGTATAATCATACACATGTAAACTAAGTGCCATTTATTACCAATGTTAAGAAATCCCTAACATGGCCCTGGTGACTGTGATTATCTTAGTTCACTTTCACACCCAACTTCAGAAATACATAGGACACTGAGGCTCAGAATCAGGGAGACACTTTCCCAAGGTCACACAGCAAGTGGTAGAGCTTGTGGAGCTCAGTCCAAATGCAAATCCTAAGTACTTTGTGTCCCAAATGCATGAACTCTGGGTAGCATCCCAGGGATCAGGGAGCCCTCTGATCAGCCCTGTGAGACAAGCACCCAATGGGAAGCTCTTAGCTCAGGCAGGCTTGCTCAGGAGGGGCTGCTCCACAGTGCCCCTTCCTACTGTGGCTAAAGTTCCTACCTGTGTGGTGTGACCCTTAACTCTGGAGCCACAGTGAGCTGGATTCTAATACTAACTTCACCTGGGTGCTGTGAGACCTCGAGTGAGTTACCCTACTTCTCTGAGCCTCAGTTTCTTCCCTGGCAAAATGGAGTCTGTGTGGTCACTGTGAGAGTAAAGCATCTATGTCATGTGCTCATATCGAAGCTGACACATGTGAATGCTTCATAGCTGTTGGCAATGATGAAGACAGGAGCATGTGCGTGTGGCACAAGCAGGTCACATGTACAACCACATGTGTGTGAATATGTGTGTCCCCATGTGGGTGTGAGCATCTGTGACAAAGGCCAGCTCATGATTTGTGTGGGGGGGCTGCGGAGTTCATGTGTGAGAGAGAGCTGGTGAGAGACGGATTCAGCCACGGAGGTCCCGGGACTGGCTGCTGTCCCTGTCCCTACCTGTGCACATGCGATGGCCACCTCCCTGCCTGACAGTGGTGGGGTGAGGCCTAGTTCCCTGCCTCTCCTGCAGGGCCGACGTGCTCATCCTCCCTCTCTGAGCTGCCCCAAGGAGCCCTGCCAGGAGTGGGGCAGTGGGTCCAGCCCTCACCAGCAGGCCCTCTCCACAGAGCACCCTCAGCAGACGTGGCTCCATACCTCCCTGTCAGTCCCATTTTTAGCAACCGACTCTTGCCCAGAAAATGGAAGGAAGTGTGCCAGGAGGGACACCTGCTTTGGTAACACGTGTGCCCGGGGCCACAGCATACGGCCTGAAATGCCAGGGCCACCAGGTCCTGCTCCAAGGGGCAGGGGTCAGAGAGAAGGCCGGGGCTGGGGCACAGAGATGGAGGGTCCTGCCCCAGACCCAGGCAGAGGGAGCTAGGAGGACAGATAGCCTTGTCTCTCAGGGTCAGCGGTGTGGGCAAGGAAGCTGAGCTGAGGCCCAGCACCCCAGTCTGGGGAGAGGATCCCAGCGGCCCTGACGGCCTCTCCCCGGCCTGTGTGACTGCAATCAATGAGACACCAGGATGCTTCCCGGCCAGGAGGGTGGAGGAGGACACACCAAGGCCTCTCTCCTGGGAACGCCTGAAGAAGGGTGGAACAGCCACTAAGGCTGCAGGACGGAGCTGTGGCACTGTGGTGACTGCCCCCAGGAGCTGGCTGGAGCACCTGTGGGGGAGACGCCCAGGACGGAGCTCGCCTCTAGAGAAGGGACGGGGTCCCAGGCTTGGTTTGTCGGATGGCCTCAAGGATGGCCCCTGATGGCACAGGGACAGGGGACAGCCAGGGAGCTTCAGGCACCTGCTCAAGGGGGAGGGAACAAGCGTCTGTGGGCTCCTGCACCCTCCCTGGGGAGGTTGGGTGTTTGGGACTGAGAAAGGGCTCTGCATCACAACAGCTGCGGGAGGTTCGGAGCTTCGTCTGGGTGGCCTGCACCTGAGAACCAGGTTTAGTGACACCTTCCCTGCAAGTACTTGGCTAAGGCTAGATTTCACCGTGCCACGGACTCACTCTGATTTCCAAGATAGGAACTGCCCTCTCCCTGTGCCTCAGTTTCCACGTCTGTGAAAGAACAGGTCTGACGAAGGTGATTGCTAGGGCTGTCATCTGCCAGCTGCCCCTAGGTCCCCTCAGCAGGCTGCCACACAGACACCCAGACGGTGGGCGCAGCTGCCACCGCCCTGCGGCCTCTCACGGGCGGGGACGGGGCGTCCTACCTTTTGAAGTTCACAACTCGCTTTGGGATGCCTGTGGGGGTGTTGAAGGCGGGCAGGAGCTTCTCTCCCAGCTTGATGGCCTTCATTCGGAACACCTGTATACGGGGATCAAAGGGCACTGAGTCAGGCTGGTGGGCGGTCGCTCCAGAGCCTCTGCTGCCAGGGTGAGCCTGCTGGGGCGGGAGGTGGTGCTTCACTGGACTCTGCAGACAGACAGCTGGGTGGAAGCCTGCACCCCAAATGTCTGGTCCCACAGAGGGCTGCTGGGGGCGATGAAAATCAGTCATCGTACAGCGTTCGCCAGCATCAGGGCTCTGACAAAGGACGGCTTTTCCGACTAAGTGACGACTGGGGAGATGAACGTGATCAGCTGCTGTGGAGGTCACCTCCATGCCCAGATAAGGACCTGGCAGAGATGTGGCAGGTCACCAGCGGTCAGTGCCGGGCCAGGATGTGACAGGCTGAGAGTCACAGTGTGGATCTGACGCAGCTTGCTGCTCCCATTAGACACATGGGGGAGGATAGATTGATTGTCCTGCCACCCACAGGATAGCAAGGGACCTGCTCCAAACCCCTCACAGGTTCCTCTGGAATGCCAGAGTAATTCAAAAGGACCTATCATCTGACACAGCAGTTTCCCTGCGAGCCATTTATTCTAAAGAAATAGAGTACTGGAAAGCCAGGTGGAGCTCACCTATAATCCCAGTGGCTCAGGAGGCTGAGGCAGGAGGATTGCAAGTTCAAAGCCAGCCTCAGCAACTAAGGGCTACCCTGTGTTAAAAAATAAAAGGGCTAGGGATATGGCTCAGTGGCAAAGTGCCCCCGGGTTTAATCCCCGGCGCCTTGGCGGAGCAGGGGATTGTAAAGATTTAACTTCATGACTATTCTGGCATTGTTTAGAATTGAGTAGGGGGGAATAAAAATACTCTATCAAGGTGTAGGCAAGTGGTTAAATTATGGCTTTCAGGTTATGGAACATCATGCAGCCACCAAGACAATGCTGTAGAAGATTATTTAATGGCAAAGAAAAGTTTATAACACGCTAAGAGAAACAGTGTATCTCAACTTTAAAAGTTATTTACACGGGCTGGAGTGGTGGCTCGGTGGTTACGGTGCTTCAAACCCCAGCACCACGTACACAACAAAGTATCAGAGCAATGAAAGCCACATGGAAAATTAGATAAAATTGATTTTCTTTCTCTCTCACACTGTTGCCCCCTTTAAAAAGTTATTTACATGTGGATGCATGAAAAAAGGAAGGAAATGCCCCCAAATAGGAAGAATATTCTCAGAGGGGTGAACTTAAGGACAATGTTTCTTTTCTTTTCTTTTTTTTTTATCTACTTTTGGTGCAATTTTTTAAAAATGTTATTTTGAGACAGGAGTCTCACTGTTGCCCTGGCTGACCCTGAACTTGTGGGCTTAAGCATCTTCTTGCCTCAGCCTCCTGAGGAGCTAGGACGACAGGTGTGTACCACTTTGTCTGACTTGTGCAATTTTTTTTTTAAGAGACAGCAGGAGAGAGAGAGAAGAAAGGGAGAGAGAGAATCTTTATTTTTTTTTTCATCTGGCCTTTGTTTCTCCAACACTTAGTTGTGTATATGGTGCTGGGGTTTGAACTCAGGTCCTTGTGCATGCCAGGCAAGCGCTGTAACCACTGAACCACTGCTCCAGCCCTGCTTGTTCAATTTTTACAAACAAAACAAAACAAAAAAAACCCAAAACCCTATAATACAGTTAGTCCTCTGTATCTGTGGTTGTGTTCATGGAATCAACAAACTGTAGATTAAAAATACTAAAAAAAATGTGCGTCTAGACTGAACATGAATGGGCTTTTGTTTTGTCCTTATTCCCTAAACATTATGGTAGAACATAGCATTTGCTTTGTATTGGCGCTATAAGAAATGATTTAAGGTACACGGGAGGTGGGTGTAGGTTTATGCAAATCCCAGGCCGTTTTATGTCAGGGCTGGAGCATCTTGCAGTTGGATCTGCAGGGGGTTCCAGCCCCAGTCCCCTTAATACTGAGGGAAGGCAGTAAATGTTCTTTTTATTTTTTTAATGTTATTTATTTTTAAGAGATGAGACACAATCCCTAAGCAACAGCTCTGGGTGTCTTCTCACCTCTGGAGCTGGAGATGACCCAGTTCCTTGACCCCCTGCAGTTGCAAAACAAAGCCTTATTAAGGCCTCCCTGCAGCAGCAGTGGGAGGGGCCTGCCCACACTCTGGGATAGGGTGTGAGGTCTCTGGGTGGGGGTCCTCTCACAGAGGAGGGGAGAGCTTAGAGGATACAGCCCAGCACCAGATGGTGGGTCCCACAGTGGGCTGGGGACCAGCTACTTCAGGATCCAGAAGCTACAGGTCTATGGGGGACTCTAGTGCTCAGCCAGGCTGGGAAGCCACTGGCTTAGTGGCAGTGAAGTGCTCGTTAGCCCCTGGTCTCTGAAAGTCTCCCAATCTCCTCGTCTGACCCTGTAGGCTGCAGCGGTGGGCAGAGGTGAGGGCCCACGCAGCTGTGTGGCGGCAGCCCTTGGTCCCAAGCTAGCTCTTCTGAACGCTCCTGCCAGTGAACCATGTCCCCTCCTTTGGAAGGCCCTGAGAAGGCCTGCTGCTGCTGGGCAGGTGCTGCCTGCATGTGGACAGGAGTGGAACCCCTGCATGTGGACAGAAGGTGGGTCCTCCCCGCCATCCTGGAAAGGGGCACAGATGCCAGGTGTCCTCTCTGTACACCTTCAGTCCTTGCAATGGCTTACACAGGTGCGGGCCCACTCCGAGGACGAGACAGAACTGAGTCTCAGAACTGATTTGCCCAAAGCTGTGGAGCTCAGTGGCTCTCTCTCTGCCACAGGAATCAGCCTCAGCAGCCTTGGTTCCAGAACAGGGGTGAGAGGAACCAGCATGAATCATGCCCTGCAGAGTGGAAAGGACGCTGGGCGAGCAATCAGGGCTCAGCTGGGATCCTCCCACCCAGCAGCTGTGCGGCCATGGCTGAGCCTGTGCTGTCTCTGAGCCTCGGTTTCCCCACCTGCACAACACAACGGTGGCACGTGCCTTGGCTGCTTTACACGGCTTTTGTGGAAATCGAGTGAGAGCTTTCCAGAAGTGAGAGTGCTTTCCAAACTGCGGTTTCGCCTGCCCTCACAGGGCTCCGGTCTCAGCAAGACCAGCCGGTGCAGCAGGGGATGCTCCAGTGGTGTCCTCTGAAGCAGAGAAAGGCCTCAGCCTGGAGAAGGTGTGAGGTCTCCTTCAACACTAACCCCACAGACATTCATGGGGAATTGCAAAACAGGGAAGGGTGCTCCACAAGCATCTGCCAGGTGCGGACTGAGGACGGGGCCTCAGTCAGTGACCAGCGACGGTAGAAAGGCCGCAGAACCACGCATTAGGCCCAGCACACCCCTCAGGGGCTCAGGGATGAGTCCGTTTCCTCATCTGCCACCCCCACCACAGGGCATGGCGTGTGCCCAGGAGGCTGGTTGTTCTGAGCCGTCTCCCGGGTCACAAGTGTCCCTGTCCACGGTCTCCTCCTAGGTGCACATACATCCTGGGAAGTCAGGCTGATGGTCCCTTTTAGGGAGTCAAGGGCTCCACACTCAGACACTGTCAGAGAAGGGGTCAAAGGAGGGAAGGGGAGGACCGGGCCATCTGAGCAGCCACCAGCTCCTCCCTGAGTCACTGGCCCCCAAGCAGCTGCCTCCCACCCCTCCCCTGTGTCCCATCTCCCTACCACAGCCAGCCAGGGAGGCAGCAAAGACCTGCGAAGCAGACCTGTGCCCGTTTCCTACTCCATCTGTCATTTTCCTCTCCTGAGGGTTTCAAATAAAATTCAGTCTCCCGGTGGCTCAAAGCCGAGGTCCGCCATCTACAATTCTATTTTTTTTTTTTTGGATAACTTGGTACAAGCAGTAATCTCTGCAGAGGAGATTATGCTCCACGGAGAGAGGCCCAAAGCAACTGGGGAGATAAATCTCTGCCTGTAGCCTCCAGACCCTCGTCGCAGCCCACACCAATGCTTTTCCTGACAGCAGCCGCCTCACCTCCGTGGTGGCAGGCAGTTCCCTGTCCCTGGGTGCACAGGTTGGGGAGCTGGAAAGGGAAGCTGGGCAGAGCAGCCCTGTGGGTCACAGGCAACCGACTGACTGGTGACCTGTGTTCTGGGGACTCTGGACCCCAGGCGGTGCTGTCCTAGGAGCTCCTGATGTGGGGATGAAGAAGCCTTCATTTTCTGCAGACTCCAAGAGGAGAACATGGGCTCTGGCGCAGTCAGCCCTGGGACAAACTCTCTTCCCCAGCCCACTGCAGAAGCGTTCTTTGCCTGAAGGAGTATCGCACTGTCCACGTTGGGGTGGGAGGGGAAGCCAGGCCAGTGATAAGACAAGGGACCTGGGGCTGGAGCAATGGCTCCGCGGTTACGCCGCTTGCCTGGCATGTGTGAGGACCCAGGTTTGAACCCCAGCAGCACATACACAACAAAGTGGAGGAGCAACGAAAACCACGTGAAAAGCTAAATAAAATTGATTCTCTCTTACTCTCTTTCACTCAAAGAGAGAGAGAGAGAGAAAGAGAGAGAGAAGGGACTTGCCTGAGGCCGCAGGTGTGCGTGGGTGGACAGGTTCAAGTTTCCCGAGGTTGGCTCTGCCTTCCCGCCCCCACCCTTCACAGCCCTTCTGGAAGCTAATAGGGATCACCCTGGAACAAGGCCAGCTTCCCCATCATCCCTTGAAACCTGGAGGGGTCATCTGGTTGGTGTTTGTCCCAGAAGGGAAGGAAGGTGGTGGCGGAGTGGGACAGAGCCAGGGTCCCTAGGGGTGGAAACGTGGATCATGCTGGTCTTGCCTTTGTCAGGCCTGAGAACCAAACCTTAGGAAGCCCAAGCCGGCTGCGTGAGAGGGGAGCTGGGAGGATGTGGTTGTTGCTCTCAGAGAATCCACTATGTGGAGCCAGCTGGGCTCACCTGGGTGGTGGAGAGGGGAGGAGGAGGAGACTTCAGGGTGAAAACAGCTCTTGTGGGAGCTCCTCGGTGGCACCTGGCAGATCTCTATCCCTTGAACCCATTTTCCCACTGGTGAAAGGAGGGGGTAGGGCAGGATGTTTTCCAAGGCCTCTTCCAGCCACTCACCTCTTCTCCAGTCAGGTAGAAGGCAGAGAGCAGCCCTCCGATGTAGCGGATGTTCACCTCAAACAAGGACGCTTCCCCGCTCTGCAGCACACAAAGCAGGACCCTTGTGAGCGGGGCTCCCAGCAGCCAGGCCCTGGAGAGAGGCCAGGCCGGCGCCCCCCACCGCACCTCCTAACCGTGCCCGGCTCCAGGGTGCCCCTAGAGGCCTGCTCAGGTTTCACAGCACAAGTCGGTAGGCTTAGCACCTGTCTGGCGCTCGCTACTATACATTTACAGTGTTCCAAATAAACACTGGGTTTGGCTTCCTGCCCTGGCCCTGGCCTGAGGCCACCAGAGCACAGTTACCCAGGCTGCGCGCCAAGGAGCAGCTGGGGAGGGCAGTGTCAATCCTCCAGTCTGTCCAGGTCTAGCGGAGCAGCCCTTCCCAGGGTGACAGGCCAGTGGAAGCTGCTGGGAGCAGGCAGTCGGGTCAGGGCCAGCGCTAGGTGGGAGGTGCGGAGGTGCCAGCAGACACGCGTGCGTGGCCCGGATTCCTCAGACCTCAGCTCTGAGCGCAGGACACACCCACGCTTGCCTTCCTCACCGCTGCTCTTCCAGTTGAGGCCTCAAGCCAAGGGCCAGATTTAGGTTAAAATCCCACGGAGGCCACTTAAAACGGCTTGAGGAAGACATTTCGCCTTTCCTCATCTGCAGAACGGGACTGCTGCTGCCTCCCAGACGGGGTGGCTGCAAGACACGGTCAGAGCTGGGGCCTGGCCTTCATAACGGCCCCCGTGTCACCTCCCTGAGGGTTCTGAGACGCGGCTTTTCGGCATCTCAGTTTTATTATTGATGGCACTGACCACGATCCGTTAATCTGGGAGAAATTTTCCATGGGCAAAGCAGGTGGGAAGTCAGATATCCTTTTCGGCTTATAGTGCTATGTAAGGTCACTTCAATCTTCCAGATGAGAAAGCCAAAGAGGTGACCCTACCTGGCTCTCTTACGAGACGCTCCCTAGCCTGCCCCAGCCTGCCCAGAGGAGCCTGGGTCTGCAAAGGGAGTCAGATGCCCCATGAAGATGTCCCTTCCTCCCCACCCTCCAGCTTCCGCTTCACTCCAGTCCAGAGGAGGGAACGGGAGGATTCTAAGCTTCCCTGGCCTCACCGAAGTCACCAGAAGGGGCACTTGGCCTCCAGACAGACCTAGGATGATGAGGATACTGAGGATGCCGCTGTGCCTCTGCGCGGGACCCCAGGTCGTAAGATGCCCTCCACAGCCCTCAGCCGTGCTGAATGCTCATGGTGAGGCTCCGACCAGGCACGCTGCCCACCTGGTTGTTCCCATCTCACAGAGAGCGGGGCTTGGGAGGCTGAGGGCTGCCCCCAGGCCTGCGCTCTGGCCCGTGTTGCTCTCCCGACTCCCCAGCTTCCTTCTCCACCCAGCTCCATGCTGGTGAACTGGCCCTCAAGGAGACAGAGGCCTCGTCCGCCAGAATGCAGGAGCTGTTCGCAGACCCCCGAGCCTCAGGTCCTGGCACCTGGGGAGCCCCAGTCAGTGCTGCAGCGTGTTGGGTGTGACCCCTGCCCCCGTCTGTTTCTCGCTCCCCCATCCATGCACATGGCCTTGGCCAGTGGTGGCTGAGACCTCCGGGACACAGCTGCTGCTTTAGTCTGGGCCATCCGCGGCTTTGTGCCATCCGGACACAGTCTTGGCCCCACCAGGAAGCCTGTGAGAATGGGAACCACAGGGTCCTGGGCCTGGCCACAGCCCTCTGCCCCACTCCTCCATCTCCCTCCACAAAGCCACCCTCTGTGGTGGCTGCTTTGTGTGGTGGATTCAGATCAGAAGGCCAGCCCGGGTACAAGCAATGTGCCCACTGAGAAATGGCTGATCTGCAAGGAGGGAAGGGATGTTCAAGGCTGTCTCACCTCCCAGGAGAGTATGTCAAACTGGCGAGAGGTCCCCACCACAAGGCCTGGTCTTTGAGGGAGGGGACTCAGCATGGAGCCCACTTCAGTCTTGGTTCTGGGACTGTTCTGCTGTGTGTCTTGGGCAAGAGCCTTGACATCTCTGGGTCTCAGAGTCTCAGGGTGGAGCTGGCTGTATGGGGCCCCTTCTGACTCACCACATTCAGGTGGAAGTTGGTTTCGACCCAGAACTTGGCTTCCTCGAACTCCTCCTTCAGCTCCATGAGATAGAGGGTGTCAAGGGAATCAATGATCGTTGCCCCATTGAGGTCACCTGCAGGCACAGAGGATGGAAGGTGTGAACTGGGGTCATTTTTATCCTTTCCGTCCCCAATGAGTGAAGCCACTGTTCCCCAGGGTAGACTCCACGGCATGATCCAGGGGAACTCCAGTGCCACCAGCAAAGGCAAGGTTGGGCCCAGCGTGCTCCCTGTGGGCTGCTTCCTCTCCAGGCCTCCAAGTCGGGGGTGGGAGACCAGGTCGCGCCACCTCCCAAGCCTTGGTCCACTCTCCGTGGGTCAGCAAGTCAACTCAGTGCCAGCCAGGCACCCACCGCCCTCCTGCGTGTGGCACACACATATCTTCACAAGCATGCCTGTCTTTCAACCCCTAATCCTGAGGGAAAAAAGAAAGGCGTTTGTGGACACTAATCCAGGAGGAGATGTATCACAGCACTGTGTAGAATGGGGGCTGTGGGACAAATTCCTCCTACAACGGAGCAGTGGTGATATAAACTGCAGCACCATGAGCCATCTGCTCGGGGGAGTGGACTGCTTATTTACTTGGGGGGACCCCTTGGATCTGTGAGATAAAGAAAAGCACAGTATGATTTCCTTATTGGAAACCAAGGCGTGAGCGTGTGCCTCGCACCCAGGAATGTCAGGACATCTGAGTGCTTGGCCTGCACGAGGTTGTATCTTTCTTTAGCTCATGGGTTATTTTCGTCGGCAGAATTTTGTTTCCATTAAAAAAAAAATAAAGCAAGTTTGGGCAAAGAAGTCAAAGGCACAAACCAAAAATTTCGTGGTCACTCTCACTGTAGGACAGTGACACAAGAAGGAGCTAGGCAGCTGTCCCTGTCACTGGGTAAGACTCTGGTCCTGGGAGCAAAGGCTCAGATAACTGGAAAACTCTAGTTTTTCGTTTTCCGCACCATGAATGAGGCAGGAGAGAAGGGAGAACCTCATGAGGCACAGCCAGAAGCCTGGTGTGCAGAGGGATGGAGGAGAGGAGGGAGGAAGATGGGCCTGGTGCCATCTGGAGGGCCTCCTGGAAGAGGTGGCTGCCCCTCATTCACAGTTGCCTGGTCGGGGGATTGGTTCCAGAACTCCCCTTGGATATCAGAATCTGCAGATGCTCAGGTCTCTTATATAGAATGGCGTAAGATATAAGTGCAATATTTGCGGGTAACCTGTGTACACTCTCCTGCGCTCTTTAAATCTTCTCCAGGTATGATGTAAGTAGTGTGCGAATCCTTGCGATACCATGCTGTTTAGGGGGAAGTCAGTGCATGTTCAGGACAGATGTAACTTTTTTTTCAGATATTTTCCATCTGTGGTTGGTTGAAACCATCCTTTTCATAACCTCAGGATACAGGGGACCCACTGTATGGACCTAGGAGGAGTGACTGTCCCCACAGCAACCTGAGAGAGGAAGCTGAGGCCAAAGGCTGGAGGGGAGCTGGCCCTGGCAGGAGGGGTGTGCAGTGGAGAGGGGGGCGCAGTCTCTCTGCTGGCTTGGGTATCAGGGT
The DNA here is from genome assembly GCA_004027875.1 of Aplodontia rufa. NCBI lineage: Eukaryota > Metazoa > Chordata > Mammalia > Rodentia > Aplodontiidae > Aplodontia > Aplodontia rufa. The sequence continues at coordinate 22,961 of PVKS010004753.1, forward strand.
TGAAGGGAACTTCTAGACTTCCATCCCTAAGGATCGGAGGGAAACAGCCCAGAGCCAGATGGTTGCTCCTTCCCTGGTTTGTCCCCACTGTCTGTCCTGCAGGTGTCAGGGGTGGACGAGGTTCCTGGGAAGGACCAGCCTCAGGTGCTCAGGCCGGGACCCCAGCCTAGAGCCACATGGGCTCTGCAGTGAGGGTCTCACCTGTTACACAGCAGGGCTGCCGGCCTGAGGTTCTAAGGGCCGAGAGGGACTTTTGAGATCCCTGCGTCACCTCTTCATCTTGTAGATGAGGCCTCCGGGGAGGGGAGGGGTTGTATCCAAAATCGGGCTGAAGGACGCCTAGCCCAGTGTGGGCCAAGTGGGATGTGCTCCCCCTGTGCGTGGGGTCTCAACTCTGTGCAAACAACCTGGGATCTGCTGCTCACCCGCCCACATCAGTCCACTCCAACTTGGCCCACAGTCTCAGCTGTGCCTTCTTCAAGTGGGGAGGGGAGGGCAGCCACAGGATCTGATTTCTGAATCCTGCCCTGGCTCATTGTGATTTTACCCCACGGGCCCTCTGTTCCCTGGGCCAGGCCTGGAGGACAGCCAGGGCTCCTCATGACCAGCTCTGCCCCGTGACATCTCTGGGGACACTTGATGTGGCCGGCTGAGAAGTAGCTTGTTGAGGTTTGTTGGCAAGGTCCTGCCCTTGCTCTGGGCTCCTGGATCCTTTTCTCTTGCTCTCCCATCCCAACCCCCACCTAGCACATAGCTGGGCTGAAGCCCAGAAAGCACTTACTCATTTCAGGTCAGAGGTTGCCCAGCGGCCAGGTTGGGCAGGAGAGAAGGCCCTGTCCTGGAATCGACCCTATTAGCAGCCCGAGGCAGCTTCCTGAGTGGAAGATGTATTAGCAGCCCGAGGCAGCTTCCTGAGTGGAAGATGCAGGCGCTTCAGTGAGCAAGGCCGTGGCAAAGGACCAACAGAGCTCACAGGGCAGCCTGGAGCCCTCCCCGGGGCTGGAGCTGGGGGTTGGCCTGCCCCCACTCTCCCAGCTCCAGTTCAGAACCTCCCTGTTCACAGAGGACATCCTGGCCCACTTCCTGCCCGAGCGGGAGGAAGTGATGTGTGTTAGAAAGAACACAGGCCCAGGGAGCAGACAGCCTGGTTCCAATCCAGCATGGGCTCTAAGTAAGCATCGACGTTCTCATTTCTACAATGAGGTTAAGACCACTGGGCGAGGGTGCCGGGGAGCCATCGTGGGGCCATGGGCCACATCACATATACACCTGGCAGAAACACAGCTGTCAAATGCATCGGTGCCTGTTTCACACAGACGAAGCACTTGATAAATCACTGTTCTCACTCTTGGAGTCCCCTGGCTCACCTTGAAACTACGGCCTGGCCAGGGGGCGGGAAGAGCAACCAGTGGGAGCCTCCCTTGACCTGGGAAAAGGCACGCTTCCGCCCTCCTGTCCTGACCTCTGGGTGTCTACCTCACACCACGGGCGAGGCTGGCTTCAGTGTCAGGGAGATGTGAATTCAAATCCTGGCTCTGTCACACGCCGCTGGGGAAAGTCACTTTACCTCTCTGAGCCTTGTTTCCCTCGTCTGCAAGACCAGGTGAGCGCAGACCTAGTCGACAAGGCCGCTGGGGTGGGGGGGCGGTTTACACAGGGCAGCGGATGGAAGGGATGTGGCGCAATGTTGGGAGTGTATGAATGTCACAGGATGAACAGAAGAGTGGCCCTCCCTGCCCCTGGGTAGCAGCCCCATGGTCTTCAAGGGTCCCACTGTCTGCTGCTGAGGCCATCACGAACCGGACCTGGGTGTGCACCTGCCCCCAGAGGGTCTTCCTCCTTGAGGACTCCTGCCCTTCACCTGCTGTACCGTGTTGTCTGACCTCTCCCCAGCACCATGTGGCTGGCACGCACTCTCTACCTGCGTGGTCTCCTCTGTAGAGGAAGTGTCCTTGTGCATCCTAGGTGCACCCTTCTTCAGGGTCCACCTCCTGGGAGGCAGTCTTCCTGATTCCACTGCATAACCTGCTCCTGCCCAGAGGCGGCACTCTCCATGCCCTTCATCAGCTGTGGGCTTGAGGCTCTGAGCTCAGGGGAGTCTAGGTTCCTGCGGACTCTCTGGTGTCCCTCTCTGCCAACCCTGCAGCCTCATCTCCAGCAGCCCCAAAGGCCAGCGTCCCCAACCCAAACAGGCCACATGCCCTGACCTGTGACCTGTTTCTGTGGCTCTCCTCCCAACTCTGGTAAGAATTGCCTTCTCCATTCCACCTTCTGGAAATCCAGAGCCCCCCTCAGCTGGCTGGCTGCCCACACAGCCCTTCTGATCTCTCTCCCTGGTGTGCACGAAGTCTCCCGGTTCTCTACCTCCAGCTCCTCCTGAGAACCCCCGCCCCCATGCACCTCCACCTCCAGCACGCTCTGAAGGATCTGTCCCCTCTACCAGTCCCTTCTGAACAGCAGGGCCTCTGGTCTGCACGAGAAGAGGCAGGAGGGCAGGCAGCCAGGCTGTTTGGCTGTGGCCTGGGGCTGGCTGTGAGCTAGACCTGGCCTCTGGCTGCCTGTCTTCCTCTTGCTTCTCCTTCTAGCCCTGAGATGCTTCTGTCCAGCTTTGCAGGTTCTTCCTGTTCTGCCAGCTGCTAAGGACTGGAGTGCCCAGGGCTCTGGCCTCTGCTGTCCCCCTCTTCCCTTAGTGGTTCCTCCCACATCCTGATGATGACCCCTGGATTTGAATTTCTAGCCACCCTGTCCCTGTGCGCAGGCTCACAGACACGACTCCCAACCCACATTTCCACATCAAGATCCATGGGCCTCCTATGTTTATCTTGTCTGCAATCAAATCCTATTTGTCCCTCCAAACCTGTCGCCTCAGTCCCCACAACAGTGGTTAATACCCACTCCCTCCTCCAAGAGCTGTGGTCCCGAAGCCACGCTCTGCTGTCCCCGTCCCTTACCAGTCCTGCAACAAATCCTGGTGGCTCTGTCGTTTCCTCACCCACTTCGCACTTCCTGTTACCTCCTCAGCCCAGCCACCCTCTGTCTTGAGATTTATTCCAAAACCTCCTAACTGACCCCTGGGCTGCCACCCTTGCCCTCCCCTCTCCCCCACCCAACTCATCCGTGTCCTCCCCGCAGAGCTGGAGGGACTCTATGAAAACGCTCAGACGCCCCCAAGGCTTGCATCTCACTTGGAGCCCCTCCAGCCACTGCCAGGGCCCTGGGACTTGGCCCTGGCCCCTTCTTGGCCACTCCTGGACCACTCCTGCTGCTGCAGCCCTGCAAGCCAGCTCCGTCCTCAGGCCCCGGCAGCTGGGGGTGGCTCTGCTGAAACAGCACCCCAGCCGCCATTCCTGTCCTCTTGATTTCCTCATAGCCTGTAATACCAGGGGCATTGTGTGTGGATCTGCTCACCGGTTTGCTATCTGTCTTCTTGCCTCCCATGGCCTGCAACGCTTTCGCCCCTCACAGCTGTTTACAGTGGCCCCTGCCCTGACTGGGGAGGGCTTTACGGGCTGTGGCTCATTCACTTTTCCAAGGCTCGGGAGGATCACAGGTAAATTTGTCAGGGTTAGCAAACGGAACCCACTTTGCGGGTTTCAGTGGCGGCTAATCCAGGGCAAAGCTGACTCTCCAGGGGCTAGTGACAATAGACAGCTGGGCCAGGGGGACCAAGTGTGCCCAAATCCTGCACAAAGCTTCCCGTCAACAGTATGTCAGTCTCGGGGCTGGAGTGGTTACGGCACTTGCCTGGCATGCGCAAGTACACGGGTTCAAACCCCAGCACCCACATTCACAGCAAAGTCTCAGAGCAACGAAGGCTGCATGAAAAACTAAATAAAATTGATTCTGTCTTTATCTCTCTCACTGTCCCTCTCTCTTAAAAAAAAAAAAAAAAAAAGAGTATGTCAGTCTCCACAAGGGAGCAAACCCCAGCTCCAGAAGCCCCCTTCCCCAGAGCTGCCTCGCCAAGAGCCCCCTGCCCTCCTGGATCGTAGCGACTGTGCTGATTTAAGATGAGGTTTTCGTGCCACATCCTATCAGCAAATGCAAGAGAACAGGCGGCCACTCCGGCTCGGGGAGAGCATTTAGAAGGGGGAAAATCACCCAAGGCACAGGCTATACCAGTCTCCCCAGAGCCACCCATTAATGGCTGCGTTTAATTTAATGCTATAATCCACAGAGGCTTTTTTTAATCTTTAAAGAAACAACACAAATCTTTTTCTGTTTCCAAAGAAACCAATGTGGCAGTCCTGGCCTCTTCATCTTCGCAAGACACTGACACTTCTCCCACGGCTCCTCCCCCTGCACCTGGGCAGACCACCGCGACCACCCAGAAGAGGCAGGGGAAGGATTGCTGGTTTCCCAGACCTCGGGGAAGAGCAGCTTCCCCTTCCTGCCTCCGGGAAGCAGGCACCACACAGGCGGGGAGCCCAAGACTCAGGGAGGCCACGTGTGGACGTCCTGCCTGACGGTCCCCTCTGAGGTCTGGCCAACCCCTGGCATCAATTCCAGACACACGCATGAAAAAACTTCTGGATGATTCCGAGTTCTCGAGTCAGCCTCAGCCTCCCCGCCTCCCCAGCTGAGCCCACACCATGGCGCCGAGACCAGCTGCCCTTGGGGTGCCCTTGCTGAATTCCTGACCCGCAGACTGTGAGCACGATCGAGTAATCGCTTCAGGTCACTTGGTCTTGGAGTCATTTGTTACGCAGCAGTAGCACCTGGCTGTTCTGCCACATGCGCGTCTGGGAAGATTAATTAAAGTGGCATGCCTGCTGCCCCAAAGCACAGCTTAAAACTGCGTCATCGTGCACGGCGAGGTCTTCTGGCTGGGCAAAATCGTTCTAGGGATTCAGACCTTTTCATTTCTATCTGTTCTGGGGTTGGTTTTGTTTTTTTCTTTCTTTTTCCTTCAGTAGGGACATTTTCCTGGAATTTTCCTGTGGTGGCTATTTCTGGGGTCAGTGAAGTTGTAACTCAGAGGCTGAGTGTTTTCAGGTAAATTGTTTATTCTTTATTTTGTTGGAGGTCTCTGGGAGCAAGACATTTTTAGGAGCTATTCCTGGAACCCAACAAAACACTCTAACTACAGGCTGGTTAATAAAAGGTGATCAGATTTGACCACGTCACATCCTGTTTAAAAGCCCTCGCTTCCCCCACATTCTCCAGGTTCAGACTTCTGGGCGCAGCCTGCAGAACTGCGGCCCAGGCCCTGCGAACCCTCCAGCTGCGTCTCCCTGCGGCTCTCTCTGCATCGATGCTCCGTCCACGGCCACCAGAAGCTCGGCAGGGCCCCTGGGGTGTCTGCTGATGTGGGTCCTTCTCCTAGGAAGCTTTCTGCTGTGGTCTCAGTGTGTCCTCCCAAGCTGCCGTGTTGGAAACTCCACCCCAATGCGGCCACGTTGAGAAGGGGGAACTTTCGGAGGCTCCAGGCTCCTGCGTGGATCAATGCTGGTTTTGGAGTGGGTTAGCACATGGCCAGGCACCAAGAGGGTGCGAGCAGTGGCTGCTGAGTGAGCAGCCAGTGAGGCAATGAGGGCACGTTCCTGAGGATCTGCGAGTCCTCGACACGGCCGCTGGGGCTGAAAAGACACCCGCACACGGCAGAGGCGGCATCTAGGGCATCTCCATCTGAGGGACGGAATGGGGGGCCACGGACTCCAGGCCCCTGGTGGAACTAATGGCTTCCTCACCTTTTGCAGAGAGCCGTGGTGCCATGCTGTCCGCGAGGACCACGTCCCCGTCTGCCTCTGGCACGGCTGATTGCTGGATGAGGGCTGCCGTAACGAACAACCGGCCATGGCTCAGGGAGCAGTTGCTGGACGCACTTCTCATTGGGGCACAGAGCGCGTTTGTAAAATGTTGATGTTTGTTAATTTTTAATCAAGAGCTGAAGGTGCTGTCTGACCTGGAAACCTGCGTTGAAAAACTCCTGACCATGCTGAAAAGCAGCCCTGAATTTCCCTATCCTAAAACAGCTCTGAGAAGGAAGGGCAGGTGGAGACAGCGGAGCCTGAATGTAGCAGTGGCACCTCCAAAGTCACACAGCGGAGCAGGACACAGCTGTGACCCGAAACCAGTCTCCAGACCAGGAGATCTCGCAGGCTTCCTGCAAGGTGATCCTTGGTATTGGGAAAAGCATGGACTCTGCAGCCGAATGGACCCTGCTTCCAAACGCATCCTCGTGCCTTCCTGGCTGTGTGATTTTGGGCACCGATGTAACCGCTCTGGGTCTCCGTAGCAATGTGACGAGGATTCCCTTTTTGAGTTGTGTGTGGTGAGTTCAGGTGAATGTGTACCAAGCACCCGGCAGGCACTTGACGCAAGAGAAACAACACGCCCGGCGCACCGCAGGGCCTTCTCCAGCAGAGAAGGCCCCTGGCCTGGCCAAGCTTGGCACAGCAGGCACTCCCTTCATGCCAGGCAAACAGAAAGCGCGTGCCCTGAGGCGGGCAGCGGGCAGCAACTGTGGGGTTTAAGGACCAAGTGTGATTATAGCACCCTGCCCACCTCCACAGACAAGAGCAGGCCTCAGACCTCAGGCTGCTGGTTCCCATAGCCGTCAGGCCCAGCCACTGCTCCGGGAAGCGCCTGAGGAGAGACCCGGATCCCTTTATGCTGTCATCCCCGTCTGATAAATTTGGTGATTGTCAGGTGACTCTTCCCTCCTCCCTATCTTTTCAGGAGGGGCAAATATCCCTGTACCATCAACCTTGGGCTTTTCTCTGTACCTTGATTTGGCTTCTTGGTGGGTAGAGAACTGAACTCTGCCCTGGACCTTGTGCTTGGCCATGGGACCTGCTCTTGGGATCTGTGGACAGGCCTTGGACCGAGGGTTGAAGCATGCTTGCATGGCTGGACTTGCTCTACTCCTGCCTATCACCAAGAGAAGAAGCCTCAAACAGCAGGCCCATACCCTGGGCAGACCTGACTGCAGCTGAGCACAGCCTAGATAACTAAATTGCAAACTATCTACAGCCACAACCAAAGTCCTTACTGTCTGCCACTCATGGTGGAATCATTTGTTACACAGCATTATTGTGGAAATGGCTGACTGATACAATGCCCAAACAGCCCTGTTTCTTAATACATCTTTCCATGTTCTCCATACTCTCACTGGCTAACTGAGTCCATATGATCCACTCTCTCTAAACTTGTCCCTTCTGCTTGGCATGACCTTTAAGCAAAATGCCCCACACATGACCTAACACCAGAGCCTGCTGTAAGTTCTAGATGAAATGCTCTTCTCTTACCTCCTACGTGGAGTGAGGTTCTGGGAGCTGGAGGCCACCTCTACATTGCTCCAAGATCATGGCCCAGGGCAGATACTACAGAGGAGGCTTGCATGTGGATTGTGGAATCCTCCCAAAGGTCAACTACCAACCGCGTCCTGTCATGGCTGGAGCTGTCTGAGCACTTGTTTTGGGCCAGACATGTCTTGTCTCACACATGGCCCTTCTGGCCCTCGTGACAACTCTGCTGCTGCCCGTCCTTGGCAGGTGGGGAGTGAGGCTCAGTGGAATCAAGTCATTCACTGAAGATCCACTCATTCGCCTCGGGTATGTTCTCTGGATGCCCGGTGTGTGTGCTGGGACAGGGGCTTGATTTCCACGGGGCACCGTGGTCAGGAAGGCGCTGCGCTCAGAGGCCTGAAAGGACGCACTCAGGGCAGAGGCGCACGGCATGGCTGGCGGGGTGCACAGCACAGAGAAAAGGCTGAGATGGGGAAGCTGGACATGTCTGGAACAGAAAGGGAGGCGCGGATGAGATAGAGGGAAAGCAGCCGATGGGAGAGGATGGAGCCCAGGCCACACAGGACCCGGAGGGCTCAGGGACTGGATCTGACGGTCTGCTGTGTGGAGAGCGGCTGGGAGGAGGAGCAGGAGGGGACCCCAGGCAGAGCCGTCCATCCTGGCTTGGTTAAGAGTCCGCTAATACAGATGGGAGGAAGGAGGCAGGAACCGCAGGATCTGTGCCTCAAAAACCCCCCAAAGGGCAGCTGGGGGTGCTCCACAGCGGGGAGGTGCCCTCCACCCAGGCAAATGAGGAGGATCCAACCTGCAGGCCTTCCTTCACCAGTCGCCTCTCTCAGCCCCACCGGGGCAGCCTCCAGCTGCCCGTGAGCACGCTGAGTCACCCAGGCCCAGGGCACAGAGTGACAATGCCCTCTTGGGTCTACACTGTGGCCACACAGAGCTCTGCATTGATCATGCAAACGTGGCCTATGGGCTGGAGCCAAGAGGCGCAGATGCCAGCACGGCTCCGGAAGCCAGAAGAATGGTGGCCACTGCAAAGGCAATCGGAGACGCCCTGCTCACCCCAGAAACACAAAGAGAGGGCAGGGCCAGGGCTGCGGGCACCTGGTACAGAGCTGTGTCCCTGGGGAGGGTCCTTCTAGTCTCTGGGCCAGAAGAAAGGGTGAGGCCCTGGAGACACAAAGACCCAGGCGTGGATCCGCCGCTTCCTGCTGCCTCAGTTTACCCTTCTGTATAATGGGAACAATGATACCTCCACCTTGCAAGCAATCTGAGGGCCAGATGTCCCATGAAATGCTGGCCTCGGCTGTGAGGGTTGCAAAGGCCAGCAGCCACGGAGCCGGTGTAGAGGTACATGCCGTCAGGCGGAGCACTGCAGGCGGTGCCTCCTTCAGGCCTCAAGATAACCAGAGGAGGGAGAAACAGGAGGGTGGAAGCCTGGGGAGGCAGAGATCTTGTCACCTTGGAACCATCACAGAACACAGGGTGCTGGGTGCATGGGAAGTTCCGAGTGATGTGTATGGAACTAACCGGGAGAGAGGACTGAGAAGGTTCCAGAGCAGGCATGGCCAGAAGCTGGACCTGGCGGACCAGGTGCACCTCTCTATCAGCCTACGACAGACCCACCAGACTTGCACCCAGTGCCAAGAGGAGGAGAGCAGGGCATGTTGGTGCACATCTGAAATCCAACAGCTGGGGAGGCTGAGGCAGGAGGATCACAAGTTCAAAGCCAGCCTCAGCAACTTAGCAAGGGCCCTAAGCAACTTAGTGAGACCCTGCCTCAAAATAAAAAAATAAAAAGGGCTGGGGATGTGGCTCAGTGGTTAAATGCCCCTGGACTCAATCCCTGGTCCAAAATAAAAAGAAGAAGGGGAGGGCAGCGGTCAGGCCTCCAGGCAGACCTGGGCCTTCCCTTTCCCGCTCCGCAGTCCCCTTCCAGAATCTAGCAGCAGCTCCTGCACCTGCCTCCCTCCACTGGAAGATAACTGCACCCATTTTACATGGAAAGCAGAGCAGATTCCGCCACCTGACTCACTCACACGCGCACCTACTGCAGGGCCTGGGGCAGATTCCCTGCAGAGTGTGGGGAGGGAGGGAGAGTCCAATCTCACCTGACCTATTACCAGTCGTTCCTCTCAGCTATTTCACCCTGTGGCCTCACCATCCTCCTCTGTGAGATGGGGATCACAGCCGTTACGGAAGAGCTGGTGCTCATAGATGTGCAATTTTGTTCTTTTCTTTAAATGTGTATGGATTATAGAGGGTGCCTGTGAGTCATATCTGATTTTTTTAGAGGCAGCTGTGATATGGGGAAAAACACAGGCTACCAGTTGAACAGCATTTGAACCTTGGCTCTAGGGCTTACTAGCTGTGTGACCACCACCAAGTGACTTAACCTCTCTGGGCCAACAGGGAATCTGCATCTGTCAAATGGAACCAATAATACCAGCCTTGGAGGTAAAAGGTAGAGGACTCCGTGCACAGTCTGGCATAACAGAGAGCAGGAATGGGAAGCATGGGGCAGGATGAGACCCTCCCCACAGGCATGGCCCCCCACACACAGTGCGCCAATGCTGATCCCCGGGCAGGTATCTGGGTGAACTTCCTGGGCACGGGTGGCCTCAGCATCAGATCTGGGGCTACAGCAACTCACACACACAGCAGAGGACAGCGCTCTCTGCTTCAGAGAAAACACACAATTCCGTTTCGGAAGACGGAGCCTGCAGAGTTTTGAGGCTTCCTGGCGAGGCAGGATCTCCAACCCTGAGGCTCCCCTTGCTCATGAGACCCAGTGCAAGATGGGTGCTTGTCATTGCCAGCGAAGGTCTGCAAGGATGACGGAGGAAACCGAAGAGACCCGATTTCGGCAGCAGTTTTAGAAGCATGTGGTAATCCATTTTTGTCCATCCGCCAGCACAGCTCAAGTCATTGAAAAACCATTGTACTTAATTGCGCACCGAGAAGGCTGGCCTCTGCCTCCCAGATCACTTCCAAATGGTTTCAGGGTAACTTTCAGAGCCCAACCGGCAAGCAGGGAGGGGGTTCTGACAGACGATAATCTGAGGAGTTTCTGGTCTGGGTGTCGGAGGGCGAGGAAACCCCCACCCAGACCTTCGGCTGGGGACAGTGGCGAGGGGTTGGGGAGAGGGAGATTCTAGGAGGGCTCAGGCCCAGCCTCTGTGCTGGGGAGGCGGCCCCCGCGTTCCCAGGAGAGGAAGCCAGGCCTCAGGGAGCTGTCGGGAAAGCGATGGGTGCAGACAGCAGGTGGAGGCTGACACAGGGTCAGGGCAGGGCTGGGTGTGAATCCGCCGCCACCACGCCTCACTCATGCTCCTGGGTCTCTCTGAGACGTGGGTGCCTCCCCTGTAACTGGGATGCCCACCCCGCAGGCTGGGAGCAGGTGGACTAAGTGCCACCAAGCCTTCAAGGCAGCACCTGGTTGATCGTCTGCACTCAGCTCCGCCCACAGGAGGAAACCGCAGAGAAGGAAGAGGAGGAGAGTGGCAGGAGGACAATCCCCGCAGTGGGCGCAGCTTGTGTGAAACCCTGGGCGACAAGCTGGTGGAGGAAGAGACGGGGTGCATGGCGGGTGATGGAGGTGGCGGAGGCACTGCCACTGCTAAGCTGGGCCCCTGGGAAGGGCAGAGTGCAGGCCTGGACTGCAGTGGGGACAAGGGGGTGCAGCAGGACGGGGCCCTGAACCACTGTGTGGACCCAGTGAGGAGGCTGCAGAGAAGGCTGCAACGGTGTGGGAGCCCAGCTCCTCACGTGTCCAGACTGCAGTGTGTCCCCCAGGTGTGAGACCACACTAGGCTGACACCAAGAACATCATCCAGCCAGGCGCGGCGGTGCACACCTATAATCCCAGCAGCCCGGAGGCTGAGGCAGGAGGCTCGCAAGTTCAAAGCCAGCCTCAGCAACTTAGGCCCTGAGCAATGTATTGAGACGCTCTTATCTCAAAAAGAGGGGGGCGGGGGGGATGAGGCCCAGTGGATTCAATCCCCGGTACCAGTTTCATCCATGGTCACACACTGTTGGAAAGAAGAGAAAAGCCGTCTCTGGTGCTCAGCAGGGATCATACTGCCCTTGGGAGCTACAATCTGAGGAAGATGGCACCTCCATCACTCTGGGTCGCTGAGTGACCATGATCAATTGGACTTCATAGGGGCAAGGAATAAGTGTCTGCAGCCTCAAGCTACCACTGCTGGGGTCATCTGTTACAGCAGCTAGTGTTACCTTAAACACACTCCCACTAAGCAGATGACCTGGGATGCCCAGCCACACCTCTGCTTCCCTCACACTGGACGTGAGACAAGCTTTGCAAGGGGGGAAGCAGGAGCATCCATCGCTGGGGTCCTGGCTCTGGGCTGAGAGCCTAGGATGCTGAAGGGGAGGGGACTCTGCACTCCGTGGGGCGAGGCAGAGGCTATGTGGTCAAGGGCAGGAGAGCTCCAGGCCGGGTCCTGACCCAGATTGAGACTCACTCCAGGCTTCGGTTCTGGCAGACAGACTCCCCAGACAGCTGAGCCAGGGAGGAGGCTGGCGGGCTTCCATCTGCAGGCGGCTCCCCTGGGATGGAGTTGGCCCAGCCTTCCTGATAACCGGTTCCAACCTCTCACAGCTCATTAACAGGAGACCGCACCCCCGCCAGGAAGATGCACGCCTGAGTTTTCAGACACATCAAGTAGACACTGTTATCAAACCCTGTCATGTCTCCGCAGAGCCCCTGTGCTCCTGCTCGGGTGTCCTCTCCTGGGCTGGGGGTTTGGAGCACGAAGCTTGGCGAGTCGAGAACCTCCAGGGCCTGAGCTTTCCGCCAGCCTGTCTGCCTGGGAGAGGGCTCAGGAAGGAACCCGCACGGGGGTTGGGGCTCAGCCCGGCCACCTCTCCTAAGCATCCCCTCTCCCAGCCCCGCCCTGGCACGGAGCCCCTTCAGCGAGGCAGGAGGATGGCCGGAGTGACATGTGTCAAGCTGCCTCTGGCTCTGAGCAAGGTCTACAGGACGCTGGTCATTCCAGGTCCTCTTGCTGCCGGAGCTTGCTCCACCCCTGGTATCTGAAGCCTGAAGTCAGGGGCAAGGCCACCTCATCCTTTGCATCCGCCCAGCTGTCCCATTCTCCAGCGAGGGGGCGCAGACACTGACCTCTAACCTTTTGCTCTCTTGTCCCTTGCTTCTGTCCCACTCACCAGCTCTAGCAGGTGGCACGAGGGTTTCTCAATCCCCTGCAGAAGGAAAATTGTCACCACCCCGAACACACACAACCACCAACCCGCCGATCCTTACACCCACCCTAAGGGGTGCTGCTGTCCCTGTTCTACAGGGGAGGAAACGGAGGCCAAGGAAGCTAAACGACTGGAGCGAGTCTATCAGCCGGTCGCTCAGCAGGGTCTGGCAGCTCCATAACGATCACTGTCATTTGTTTAGCACATCCTACACACTAAGCACCCATGTAGGTGGCTGTATCATCTCCATTTCCCGATGACAGAATGAGGCTCAGAGAGGCTGAGCAACTTGTCCAAGGCTGCAAAGTGAAAAAACAGGACCCATGTCCTGAACCTACGGGGCTGGTGCTTTCTCCCTATGCTGGTGTTTCCCAGCTGAGAAGGGTCCCATGTGGGAAAGGCAGAGAGACAGGCACCAAGATCCTACCAAGGGAAGCAGCAGGATACATGCAGGTCACCACTCCATTAAGAGGATGAGACAGGGCATCAGATGGGTGGGGTCTGCTGGGCAGTGGGTGTCCCCTGTGAGGGCGTCTGCATCGCTTGTTAGTCGTAGTCACCCTTGGCTGAACCTGTCTTGTAAGGATGGCCTCGGGGAACAGGAACCAGGTACGGTGGCTCAACCTTCCCTTGGGTCCCCCTGCACCTGGCCAGGTGACCTCTCCACCCACTGCATTCTGGTCTGGCTTCTCTCAGGCAAAGATCCAAGTAAACCAGAGCCCACTGTTCTGAGCATGTGGAGCTTTTGAGGAGGCAGAGGCGTGTAGGAAGGGGCTGCGACACCAGCGGTGATGAGGGCCCAGGTCTGCAGACCCCTCCCCTCACAGAGGCCAAGGTCAAGGAGCAGGTCTGCAATTGCCTCTACAGGGCCCCCGGTGGGCCAGCCCCTGCCCAGCTGGGCAGCTCCTTTCCCGCCTTTTGTTTAAGGCTGCATTCAGCTCAACGAGCCATGCAGCCACCTCTGCCCGGGCTGTGCCCTCTGCCCAGAATGCTGTCCTTCCCCTGCCGTCCTGGGCGTCAGCTCCAATGAACACACCTGTTGTTGCTAACGGCCCCAAATCTGCCCCTCAGCTTTCAGGTGGTTCAGACTCCTCAAAAGTAACACACCTTGGCCTGGAGCGGTGGCTCAGCAGTCGAAGCACTTGCCTGGCATGTGTGGGGACCTGGGTTCAAACCTCAAACATAACTAAGTGTTGGAGAAGCAAAGACCAGATGAAAAAGAAATAAAGTTGATTCCCTTTCTCTCTCCCTCTCTCTTAAAAAAAGAAATTAAACAACTTAAAAAAAAGCCACACACTTTAACTTCCATCAAACAAACACATTAGGAGAACGCTTCATAAGTCCACGCAGACTGCAAAGGAGCAGGGAGAGAGAGGGGCGGGATGGGGAGAGGGGACTGAGAAGCAAGTGCACAAGGACACGGGGAGCCGAGCAGCCTGCCCTTAACCCACTGTGCTCCTGGAAGCTGTGCCCTCTGCCTGGAGTGCCCTCCACCCTCCTCCCAGAAATACAGCTCCTCCTTCAGGGTCAAGTTCAACCTCTGCTTGGTGGAGTCCCCAGAGTGGAGTCCGAGGCTCCTCCTCTGTATTCCCACTGCACTTTGACCATCCCTCGTCCCTCCTTGCTCCAGGAGAACTCTCTGGGGCCAAGGCCAAGCCACCTTTGCATCTCCACCCACCAGAACTGGCCTCTTTGGCTGGGCTCCCTGGGTACCTACTACCCACCCTCCTGCTGGGCCCTTCCTCTTCGGTCACCAGAGTCATAGACAGAGCTCTGTTTTCCACCAACTTGGTGTTGACCGGAGTTGGGTTTTAATGGTGCTTTGACAAAAGGCGGCTCCCACGTTCATTTTCCTTGGCTAATTACATTTCCCAATTGAAACGCTTATCTCTGGGCTGGTGTTAAAGACATAATCAGTTTCCAGAATGGATTCAAAAGAGGTGAGAAGCAAGAAAATAATTAAGCCAACCTCTGATTGAATCAAATAATTAAGCAGATTAAATCTGGTGCCTGTGATCAACAGCCCCAGCCAGGGCCTGGGGACCGTGCTGCTCTATCAGAGAGATCATTTCCGATGTAGAGATGGGCGGCATCTCTTCCAAGTTGTACGCACAGGAGTGACTCTCTCAACTGAACAGAATCAGGAAGGCAAGACCCCAGGCTCCTGGCTTAATCAAGATATTCTGGGTTTACAGAAGAAAAATCAAGGTTGTAGGGCAGGGGCTGGGTTCCAGAGCTGTGCCTGGACCTGGGTCCCAGTTCCTTACCCAGCCCTGCATCCTTGCCCCGTGCCACCGAGGAGAACGTCTCTCCCTGTCCTTTTACTCTGGGTTCAGCCATATGACTGACTTTAGCCAGTGACTGCAGATGTGACCTAAGAAGTAGAGGCTTCCCTTTCTTGCGCCTTTGCCATCTTCACATGGAGCAGAGCAAGTTGTCCCACTGTCCCAGCCAAGGACCTCCTAGGTCAGCAGATGGTCACTTTGCAGACCCCGCCTGGTCCGAATGACCTTGGAGACCCCCAAGCTCCCTAGCCACATGCTGCTGCATGCCAGCGAGGTTTGAGGTCCCCTGCACCACTATCATGGCAACAGATGACAAAGCAGGTGCTCCCAGCCTGGGCTCTAGAAGATACCCTCACCGCCCCCGCCCCCCGGCTCCAGCATCATGAAGAACAGTCTTGCTCCTGATGTCTGAGCAGCCAATCTTCACACCTAAACTCATCATCTCTGATCCTCACAAAGGCTCCTGGGCAGACGTTGGGGTGGGGATCACTTGTCCTGGTTTACAAATGATGATGTTGGAGCTTAGGGAACCCATCCATTAGAGATGGTGGCTAATGGCGGTGGGGTGGATGGACGCATCAGCCGCAATCTCCCTCCCACCCCAACTCCACAAAAACAAAAGCACCAGCAAGGGTGAAGAAACCAGGGGAGAAGGAAAGAACAACCAAATTTTGGCAGCTGGAAGGGAGAGCGGCGCTGAGCACGGACTCAGCAAAGCCACGCAAGCAGAATTCTAAGCCCCATGGAGCAATGGTCACAACCACCACCCAGGTGTGCGCAGGAATCCCCGAAGGCTCTGCGCAACACCGGGGATCCCCGGATAAGGAATAAGAGGAGGATTTCCTGACGATCAGCTTAAAGGCCACTAACGCCCCTTGATCCTCTCCTACCTCTGCCAAGAGGTCCCCTCTCATCTCAGTAGGAGAAGACAGACACAGCACCTTGAGACTGTGGGACACCAGCAGAGCAGAGGGTGACAGTGGAGGGGCTAATGACTCCACTCCATCCCTGAGGCCACTGTCCACCCAGCTCCCAGAAAGCTGCATGTAGGAGTCACTCTAGGTAGGAGAGGGAAACATTTACGCCGAATCAGACCCGCTCTGGAGAGCAAGCAGCATTGTCAAGGGTCCCCCTGTTGGGGGGTCGGGGAGGTGGCTCAGTAGTAGAGCACCTGCATGGCATGAGTGAGGACCCGGGTTCAACCCCCACCACCACATACACAACTAAGTGGAGAAAAAACAAAATCCAGATGAAAACCTAAAAATAAAAAAAAGAGCCTCCCTGTTGGACCACCTACTATAGAGTCCACTGCCCACACCAAGGCCCCAACCATCTTCTTTTCTGCCCACATTTAAGTTTATTTTATTCTATTTTTGTACCAGGGTTTGAACCCAGAGGTGCTTAACCACTGAGCCAATACCCAACACTTTTTATTTTTTATTTTGAGACAGGATCTCAGTAAGTTCCTTAGGGCCTCTAAATTGCCGAGGCTGACTTTGAACTTCTGATCCTCCTGCCTCAGCCTCCCAAGTGGCTGGGATTACAGGCGTGAGCCATCATTCCTGGTTCTGCCCACATTTAATATGAGACACCACCCAGGACCCACAGACATTTGAGGAGAAACGAACATGAGTGAGTCAGACAAGCACACAAAAAGCAAATGGGGGAAGTAACTTGGAGAACAGTTAAGACTCTGTAGGAAGAAGGCAGCAAAATCGTAAAATTTAAAAATGATCGGAGAGATAAAAGAAGGTGCCTGTACGAGATAAGATCTAGATGCTCCGAGAAGAATGCTCGTAAAGGAGAGCAGAGCTCCCGCAGATTAACACACGGTCTGGCGGCGGAAAAGGAAAAGTCGATGGAAGGGTCGGAAGATAAACTTGAGGACGTTTCCTGGATGGGAACCAAAGGTAGAGACAGACAACAGAAGAGAGATGGTCCAAGCTGCAGCAACCCACGCGTGGAGAAGATGGAGGGCAGCGTCCTGGGGAGTGCGCGCTGGCCACGAAGACGCTGGGGGCGGACTGGCCAGTATCATGTCAGGACCACGGCCGAAGGAGCGGGCAGTGGGAGGCGTGTGCTCGTGCATGCGGTGTATTCATAAAGCTGCGGGGAGACAGCAACACACATGCGTGAGAGCTGCTTAGAAAAACCAGAGAGTGAGTGCATCAGGAGTCCGTGAGGGGCTGGAGCAGTGGCTCCGTGGTTCTGCGCTTGCCTGGCATGCACAAGTACGCGGGTTCGAACCCCAGCACCATGAACACGATGACATGTCAGAGCAACGAAGGCCACATGAAAATCTAAATAGAACTGATTCTCTCTCGCTTTCTCTGTCCCTCTCTCTTTTTTAAAAAAAAAGAGTCAGTTGTAGAGCAACCAGACTCCCCGATACAGCGGGCGCCTGCACCCTGGAAAGGACAGCTGGGCGGTTTCTTACCAAAGTTGACACTCACTTAACCCGTGACCCGACCATTGCACTCGGGGATCCGTGCACAAGACAGACGGAAACACACCCACGCAAAAACATGTGAAGAACCCCAAGGGCCATCAGCGGGTGAGCCGAAAACATGAGTCGCAGCGAAGGCAGGAGACAGGCGCGGCTGCTGGTGTGCGCCACAGCGTCGCGCCACACGACAGGGCCAGCCGCCCAAAAGCAGGCCGTGCGTGTGCCTAGAACACCCTAGAAAGCTCTCACTAATTTAGCACGACAGAAACAGATCGGTGATCACCCAGGCCAGAAAGCAGAGAAGGTTAACCATAAAGGGACACAAGGGAACTTTTAAAACTAAAATCATTCCGAATCTCGATTGAGGAGGGGGTGAAGTGGGTTGTTCGAAACACATTCAGTTGCACGCTTAAAATGAGCGCACTTTACTGAATTAAACCTACCTCCATAGAGCTGGTTTGAAGGTTAAAGGATAGAGCTAGGGATTCCGGCTGGAGTTAAACACCAAGGGGGTTTCACAGAGAAACAGTGTGAGCTTGGTCTTTAGAAATGAATGAGCGGCGCACACGACCGAGGGCTGAGATCCGGTCAGACTGAGGAAATAGCATGAGGGGCCCAATCTGATCATTATCCCCTGACGCCTACCCTCCCTTGATTTCTACAGAAACGGAAGCTACAATTTGAACTGGGCACAGGGCCACAAGAATACATCTCCCCACTTCCCTTACAGCTAGGTGAGCGTATGTGACCAACGTCTGGCTAATGGGATATCATTTGAAGTGGTACATGTGCAACTTATGGAAAATATGTTTGTTTAAAGGGGAGGGACATTCTCTTCTCTTTCTCTGTTCTGTTCCTACTTATTTGGAATGCAGTCATGATGACTGGAGCCAGAACAGCCACTTTGGGCTACAAGATATGAAATCACTACTTGGGATGAATGGTGGAACCTGAGTCCCCAGTGTTGGTGGAGTTGTACAGTCATCCTAGACTAATTGCCTTGACTTGTGAGAGAGAAATCAAATTATATTTTAAGTCATTGCTATTTTGGGTTTTCTGTTAGTTCCAGGAAAACGTAATTCTAACACAAGGAGTGAAGGCAGAGTGACAGGAGACTTGCCGATGTCCCTAATGCCTCAGGCTCTCCTGGACACCACTGTTGTTATTGTACTCTATGCTACTGGAAGGTGTGGCCCTAGTTGTCCCCATCCAGTGTTTCCAGGCCTTGGCACACAGCAGGTGCTCAGTAAAAACATCCAGTTGGCTGGAAGCCCAGGTGTGGTTCAAGCCTTGGAACCAGAGGCTCTCTGAGGCAGAGCCTGGACCCTGCCATTCACCACAGTAGCCCTGCACCCAGATTCAGAAGGCTGCTTGAGAGTGCTAGGATACTTGTTGAAGGAAGGAAAGGCTGACTTCACAGAACTCTGGGGCCAATCTGAGAATGAAGACAACCCAGAAAAAAGACAACAAAGACAGAGAGAAACCGAGTCTTGGTCTTCATTCGAGTCCTGGATCAAGCTGTACCTGGAGCTAATCGCGTTTAAATCAGATGGGCCTGGATCTTCAATCTCTCACAACCCAGAGAGTGCAAAATAACCCAGGAGGCGCTGAGATCATTTTGACCCAACATCATTCTACGTCTAGTGCACTTAATACAGGGTGGGAGCTGGGGCACCCGCAGGTTGTGGCATTGACTCTGCTTTCCAGTGCGGCTGACTCTGGGCACTCAAACAAGGCTTCATTGATTCTACCTGGTATGTGACATTGTAAACCAATCTCACATTATCAGCAATGCAAAAATTCCCCTATAAAAACACAGGAGTGTAAAATGTTAATCTGAGAATTAGTGGACATTTATCTTCTTTTGGATCGGTATAATTTCCTCCCATTTTTTTTGATCTGCTTTCTGAGCCACCTCATTTATCTAAGCTTTCAAAAGCTCATGCAAAACACATAATGCACTTCAGCTACAAAAATCAATGCTGGAGGAGGTGCTCGCACCAGAATTGCCGTGGATCCTTCCCCAGCTTCTCGGAGGCCTTACTGCAGTTTTTATTCATGAATGAGAGCCAGAATAATTCTACTTATAAGCAAAGCTTTCCCCTAATTATCACATCAAGGAGGAAATGTAATTTTGAAAATACATTCTTTTTCATTCTTAACGGGAAAAATTTTATATTAATTTGGGCTTCAAACCCCTTACCTCCTTCAACCGCCCCAGACAACTGACTTTAATTAAAGACCACTTACCCTGGGAATGATCGCCTGCTGCCGTTTGCACCAAAGAGACACATTTACAAATATACTGCAGTCCTTAGGTTTTTGCTCAAATGACAAAAACAGCGATCATGTCTCCCGTCACTTCCTCACCCTGCGCTCTATTAGGGGAATAACGAGAACTGACTCTGCTACCCTGCATTTTAAAGTGTGATCTATTTCAATGCCACCAATGTCCCCCCCGCCCCCCACCTTTTACAAATGAGTGGTATTTAAGGAAAAATGCCAGCTGGCCGTCTATTTGGGGAGAGGCCACGGGAAATGTGAAGGCTGATTTAACTGTCTCTGAAGCCAGCTGCGCGCAAGTGCAAGAGGAACCGGAAGCCTTGGGTCACAGCAGTGAATGCAGGGGACACTGAGCACTGGGCGGCTCTGCACACCTTGCCACACCTTGTGCTGCGTTCCCACTTCCTGGCTGCCTAGCTCTGCAAGGCATGGGGTGAGGCTGTGCCCCTGAGTTTGAATGGGACCGGCAGGCTCTACAGCCTCTCATGGGTGGATCTGCCTCCACTGCCCGAACTGGAGGGGGCCTCTGGTGCTGTGTTACAGTGAGCCTCGGGAATGCCTTCTCTGTGGCCCCATGATCACTCCTGCCTGCTGCATGACAGCCATTTGTGTCTGGCTGGGCTCAGAACCAGGCACACAGAGGTGCTCAATAAATGCAGAAGGAGTTAAGTAAAAATCCATCCTTCAGTCCTGTTCCTTTGATCAAATGGAGCTGAGCTCAGCACTCACATGCCAAGGCACCTGTTCAGCTTATCCCAAATCCAGGAAGGCATGTCTAATCTGGGCCCAAGGAGATTGGACTTCCCTCTTCTCTGCTGGTCCGTGAGCTATTGGAACACAGAGAGGTTATCTGATTTTCCACCCCTCCCCGTGTCCATGGCTTTGGCCACGTGACTTGGCAGCTGCTCCCATCAAGAGGGGGAGTTCTCCACCTCGTCCTGTGCGTCCAGGCTGGCCCCTTGTTCCCACTAACAGAAGGCAGGGGAGGTGACAGTGCGCCAATTCTGAGCCCAGAGCTTAAGAGGCCATGTGTTCCTCTACCTGTTCTGGTCCCTGTCTCTGCCATGAACAGTGCATGTGGAACAGGACCAAGTCCTCCAACAAACAGCCCCAGGTGACTGCCAGCAGACATGCGGGGGTGCCCAGCCAAGATCCAGGGACGCGTGAGACACAACAAGCGCTGGTTTAAGTCACCAAGTTTCAGGGTGGTTTGTTTACCCAGCAGCAGCTAACTGATAGCACCAAGGTCATTTTTCCAAGCTAGTGGGGACCCTGACACCAGAGAGGGGGGCAAGACCCTCCCGAAAACCCACCTGCCAGGAAAGCAGTCAAGGCCACTCACCCAGGGCCCTGCCAATGACATAAACATTGATGTTTCTGTAAGAATCCGTGGCTTCTCGTCTTTTCTAAGTCCTCATCATCCCTCAGATTCCAAAAAAGGCAGAGCGGGTGCACGAAGGTCACTGAACAGCCTTGAAAGGGTTATTCATTATTTCCCAACTTGCTACCTCTGAGATTCCAGGATCAGGGCTCCCAGGAAGCCATCAGGTTCTCGCAATTATAATCCTGTGCTCTGACCTGAAAATCAAACCAGAGTGGCCTTTTCCCACTTTGTGAAAAATAATGGGAATCAATAGGATTTTTAATACTAACAGTAATCTCTAAAAAGGCACTTAGAATGGCATTTGGCTCATAGTAAATGTTCAATAAATGTTAACTATCCTTAAGTCCTCTCACAAACGCTTCTTAAACCTGTGCTGCCTGCTTCCTTCTATCAGCCAGCAGACAAAAACGAGCGAATAATTACAAACGTCACAGCCAACGCTGGTCGAACCCCGTGCAGCCTGGGCCCTGTACTACCCAATTGCAGCTAATCTCTGCAGCACGTCTTTGAGGTACCAACTCCACCTTACACACGAGGGGACAGAGGCTCCGTGAGATTAATTTGCCCGAAGCTAGAAAAGCTGGAAGCCTCTGAGCAGGGCTCCCACCCTGGCCTGTGGGGAGCAAGTCATGGTTATTCGGCTCAGCTCTCTCTGTGTTTACGGTGCAGTGGGGACTGAACCAGAGTTCAAAATGAGTAAACACTTCAAGGTGTTCAACAAAGAATTCATTGTTCTAAGCTGGGCATGGTGGTGCACGCCTGTAATCCCAGCAACTTGTGAGGCTAAGGCAGGAGGATTGCAAATTCGAAGCCAGCATCAGCAACTTAGCGAGACTCTGCCTCGAAATAAAAGATAAAAAGGGCTGAGGATGCGGCTCAGTGGTTAAGCGTCCCTGGGTTCAATCCCCAGTACAAAAAACAAACAAAAAATTGTTGTACTGGAAAGGCTAAAATTTTAAAAGGTGACCATATCACGCACTGAAGAGGATGTGGAGCAAATGGAATTCTGGTGTCTGCCCCATCCCCAACCCCATGCCTATGCCAGACCCTGGCACTGGCAGGACTTTCACCAAGAGGGTGGGAGGCAGCATAGTTGTCTGCTGAACACAACTGATGGGGCTTTGGGACTGGACAGTCTAGGGCCCACCTCTGGAAGGCTGGCTCCACCCAGCACTGTGACTCTCCACGGAACTCGATCACCGTTTCTGCAGTTTATTGAGCACTTACTGATGCCAGCCCTGAGGGCCCAGAACTGCTGCTATTGACTGCCGCGGGATTGCTAGGTCTTGGGTCACCTCCTTCATGGGTGAACCAAGCCCCCAAGCGTCCCTTCTCATGAGCAAACAAAAAAACCTATTTCCTCCTGGGAACAGGAAGATGAGGGCCTCTCCCTGCTCACAGGTGCTGAGCGGCAGAAGCCTCGTGATCTCCCAGCCCCTCCTCCCAGCCCCTCCACCCCGCCCCAGCCCAGTGCCCTGGGCTTATTTTAGTCCAGCAGGGCTTGGTCTCCTGCACACCAGTGGATGTCAGCTGTGCATCCTGGGGCTCCAGGGCGGGGCTCAGGAATGCAGTGAGGATGAGCTGACCAGGGATTCTAGGAGGTGGGATGTTTTTACAAACGTAAAGTTTTGAGGTTGAATAGAATGAGAAGGATGATCAGTCAGGAAGGATGAAGGGCTCGCCCTGAACTATGGCTCCAGGTCATTTTGTCCTCTCAGCCAAACCACTGGATCCTGTCCAAAAGTACCCATCTCTTCTGAGATCTGCCCCTCACCTCCTCCATGTTCAGGGGCTTTGAGGTGGTGCTCCCGGCCTTGGGAAGCCGAGTGTGTGGTGTAGGTCCCACTGGTTCCTGGGACACCTCTCAGCCTCGCTCAGGCACACACTGGCTTGCCACATCTGAACACTTCACAGAGAAATGAACAGCTGCCCCTCAACAGCCAGGTCATGACTCCTGAATGGGGCTGTCCCAGTTGCCCAGACAGGAAGTGGAAGGCGGGGAGTCCTGAGGCCGCCTTGGCCTACTTCCACACCTGCACTTTAACTGCTTGCAAGTGTGAGATTTCAAGCTCTGTGAGGGGGGGACCCTGGCTGGTTCGGGTCTGCAGTTTCTGGAGCCTCACGCAGTGCTGGGGCCTCCGTAGCAGGGCATTTGCTCCTCAAACACACACATGCATGAGGAGGTCCTGTCCAGAGCTGGGAGCTGTGACTGGTGGTGCTGGCCTCAAAAATGTGATGGAAGGGAGCAAGAGGGGAGGGGGTGGCTCAGGGTTAAGTCTGGGGCGCAGGAACAGGGCCGATCCTCCCGGCCTCAAAGCCTGCAGCAGCCCTTCCAAGCCCTCCAATGAGTTTTCTCCTGCAGCTCGAGCTACTTCAGAGGAAAACCAATTTGCTGGTTAAGTAAAAGGAACGAGAGCAGATTATCTATTGATTGCTGTCCTACCGGGTCTTACAGAGGAAGCCCCCCACCTGGCCTCCGCGTGGGGCACTGTTAGGCCAAGTGGCAGCCTCACAGGAGGTCCAGAGACAGCGCTGCGAGTGGCCTGATTTTAGTGCTTTGGAAATCTCTGCCTGGTGCTGATGGCTTTCTGTTGGCATTTCCGCTCCCTGGGTTTTAAAGAATGAGAAATCTGTGGCTGATCACATATTCAGCAACCAAGCGCACTTATTCGAAGACCTAAATTGCAGAAATAACCCGCATGATTAGTTGAATGAATATGACTTTGGATCATCAAGCTCAATCTATGGATAAATCGGGAAGAGAGAGCTGGGCCAAGGGGAGGGCAAACCCTCCCCATTCCATCCCTGCTGGGCCAAGACATTCCCCCAAGGTGGCCGAGGTAGGACCCCTAGCACTTCCAATGCTTTGCCTAATCCTGCCTCGGCACCAGGACCAGCTCACCCTGTGCCCCGGCTCCATGGCTAAGGCAGCTGGACCTCCCTGAATCCCCAAAGAGCCAGGACCAGTGAGAGTCATGAAAAGAGGGCCCAGTTCTCTCCTCTGGGCCACAAGCCTGTCTTAGGTGAGTCCCTGCAGAATAGGTGGCCTACTTTAGGGCTCCAGCCGGGGATCTGCCTAGTCTAGTGGCACTGTGACCAAGCAACTCGCCCACAGCTCCTGTTTGGAATCTGCTTCTTGTTAGCACCTTTCTGTTCCCTGTGCAAAGGGCTCCAACTTCCAAGAGCCCTTGCTCAAGCCCAGCACGCCCTAGAGTGGCCTGAAAGATCCTCCCCAGCCAGAGCACAGACTCTGCAAGGAGCCAGTATAGGAAGAGCAAACCTGTTCCCACCCGGGCCGCAGCTCAGCCCCCAGCAGACAGGCCCATGACTCCCCCAAGGTGAGCCCCAGGTGCCTCTAGGAAAACAGAACAAAACAAAAAAAACCACCTCCCAGCGGCTGAGAAGCTGGGCTGTGGGGGAAAGGGCACTGCCATCCTCAGGCCCAGCACAAGAGCTGCCTGTACTTCTCTCCCGTTCTTTTGTGTGATATGCAGGTGAGGGGTCAAGGCCTCAGGTAAGTCAGTCACAGATCAAGAGCTAGAGAGGAAGTAGTGGGGGACGGGTACCCTTCTGCCTTGCCTAGAAGCTTCTAGGGTCAAACAGCTTGCATTACAAACCTGGTTCTGCGGTTTCCCAGCTGTGTGTGACCTCGGCCAAGGTATCTAACCTTTCTGTGTCTTGGGCTTCCTCATCTGTAAAATGTGGTGTTTCTGTAGAGAATCTTTTGTAGGAATCACTAGATAATATATTTAAAGCATGTAGCAAGTGACGTGTGGTAAATGTTTGAAAATGTTCGTCCTGTTCTAAACACTTATCCAGGAAAACATTAAGACAAGGGTATACAGACTTACACACAAGTGTACATACCAGGCATGGTGGCACACACCTGTAATCCCAGCTACTCAGGAGGCTGAGATAGGAGGATTGCAAGTTTGAGGCCAACCTCAGCAATTTAGTGAGACCCTCAGCAATTAAGCAAGACCCAGTCTCAAATTAAAAAATGAAAAGGACTAGGGGATGTAGCACAGTGGTAAAGTGACCCTGGGTTCACTCCTCAGTACCAAACAAACAACAAATACACTGTATACAAAGATTAACGAACTGAATTAGAAAATTTATCTTACCATTGCTTAGTATAGCAATAAAAAAAATCAGAAATAACCTAAATGTCCAATAAATACGATGGAATACAAACCAACAGTCTGCCAACACAATAACAAAATACAGCCATCAGACATGACCACGCAGGTGATCAATGTTGGCAAAATGATCACAGAATATTGAAACTACTCAGGTCACAAGATGGTGTTTATCCTCTGGTCCTGTTATGTAAAAATATATATTTATATCTCTGCCTTTGCGTGGGGACGTATCTGGAGAGAGACAAGGATTTCAGGAGCTGTTCTTTCTGGCTCTTATAATTTCTAACTTCTCGACAATGGTTATGTATTATGTTTATCTTTTTTTTTTTTCCTTAAGAAGACAGTCATGGAGTGATTTCAAGGGTAAGGAGGATCTTCTCAGTCAGCTAATCCCAGCACGGATACAGGGATTTGTTTGGACTTCATCACTCCGACTGAGAAGATGGGCGAAAGCAGCAGCCGGAAGCGGGAACAGGAAAGGTCCCACCCATTTAAAGGCTTTGCATCCAGGAGAGGAGCTTAAAACTCAAAGTGTCCCCAGCCCTGCTTCCCCATCACCCGGTTCCGCAGGAGGCCAGCCCTGCAACTCTGCCACACACCAGAGAGGAAACGCGCTTCCTCCAGATCGGGTGTCAGGATGATGACGGATTTCTGTTTTACCTGGCAAAGAGGACTTTCCCACTGAGATGAGCAACCCGGAACACAAATCAGCCCTCTGGAAGGAGAAGAGACACTTCCACAGGATCAGCAGGAGGTCAGGCAAAACTGCAAAGTCTAAATGTCATGACTTTGTCAGCTGTGTTGGAGCTGACAAGACGCTAACCCAGCACCTCAAGCTGTATGCCAAGTGGAAGTGGTTAGATGTGTAACCCATAATAACCACGCGCGGGGCGGGGGTGTCGCAGACGCGCTCTGAGCGGGCCAAGGCCACACTGCCGCAGCCTGCCGGATATGGCCCCTGCCTCCCTCTTCTCCCCATGCCAGGGGCCTCGCAGCCCGAGGACCTTGGGACTAGGTCTCAGGACAAGACGGCTCTGTTCACTCAGCTGCTCCTGCTCAGCATCCCTTCTGCAGGCAGGGGGTCCTGGGACACAGGGTCAGAGCGAGGCAGTGCCGTCTTCAGGAAGCAGTTTCTGCAGCAGAGCTGTTTTTCAAAGAGAGAGACGCAAATCCAGTTGACCTCACAAAGGCACCGGGCTGGAAGATAAGGGGGGATGGAGAGGGAGCTCTTCTGCATGAGCACCAAGGCCTGAGTGCCAAGACTGCGGACCTGCTTTCCTGGCCATCAGTCGAGGAAGAGGGGCAGAGACGGAGGAAAGGGTGAGGAGCCGGGCCGGTGTGGCCAGTGGCATCGTGGTCTGGGCAGGAGGAAGGTCCCTACCTGTGGGATGTGGACACAGAGCTTCTTTGTGGTTAACAGAACTCCTTTGAGACCCGCAAATATGTACAAATGTACTAATGAATAGGGTCTTGCTAAGTTGCCTATTCGGGCCCTGACCTCCTGGGCTCAAATGATCCTCCAACCTCAGCGTAGCTGAGACTGCACGTGTGCACTGCTGCTCCCAAACAGAGCCTGTTCCCATCCCTCTGAGTGGCTGTCACCCCCTCCAGCCCCTTCTCAGTCACACTTCAGAAATGACACACAGTACACAGAGAATATCCTGCGTTACCAGAAGGTAAGACGGGTCCCCGAGTGCTGGTGGAGGACCGGAAGGCACCTCCTTCTCACAGTTGCTCCGTCTGCCATTTGTAAATGCCAAGTTCCCAAACATCTGCTGAATGAAACCCTAGAAGTGCCCAAGACTCATACCGCATGCCTGTTCTCCCGGCCACCACTGCCTTCCTGAACTGAGGCCTGCTGATCCCTAAAAAAGCAGGACCCCACCCATGCGGCAGACTGGGCACCACAGAGGGCAGGGGGCTTGTCCTACTGGGGCTCGTGAGGGCCTGGGAGGGGGCTGGGCACTTTGGGATCCTAGCCTGGTTCTGTGACCTGCGGTCCCTCACCTGGCTGCTGCATCAGAACCATCAGTGAAGACTCTTAAGTGCAGATCCCTGGGCCAGCTCCAGACCCACTCACCAGGGCTGCTGGGGAAGAAACCTGAAGTCCACCTCTGCCAAAGGACGCTCCGAAACTGCCCCTGCTTAAGAGGCCCCTGTACATCAAACTGCTCATTTCAGACAGCGAGACTGAGTTCCAGAGAGGGGCGGGGAAAGAGTTGGGTTTTAACCGGCACAGCAGGGAGGGGATCCCAGTCTCCTGCTTCCTTGGGAAGATGTAAGATTATTAATGGCTGGGTGCAGTGGCTCATGCCTATAATCCCAGCAGCTCCCGAGGCTAAGGCAGGAGGATCGCAAGTTCAAAGCCAGCCTCAGCTACTTAGAGAGGCTCTGAGTACCTTGGTGAGACCCCGTCTGAAAATAAAAAATAAAAAGGGCTGGGGATGTAGCTCAGTGTTCAAGAACTCTTGGGTTCAATCCCTGGTACTGGGGGAAAAAAATAATACTAATGACAAATAATGGTGATGTGATGCAGAAGCTCATTCATCGGCACAACTCTAACTCTTCATAAAGTATCAACTGAGTTTTCACAACCACCCTGTGAGGCACATACACTCTTTCCTATTATTTCAGGAAAGGAAAAACTAAGGCACAGAAAGGTTAATTCATGCCAGCCAGAAAATGGTGGATCAGACACCCTGATATTAAAGCCTATGCCCTTAATCAGCTGAATTAACTGTTCTGATTCACCAGGATCCTCCCTGAGACCCTAGGGCTTTGCCCTCTCCACAGGCAGGGGATTGAGCTGTACTCTCTGGTATGTTTTGGGGAGATGGTTCCCAAGGAGCCATCCAGTTCTGCTCTGTGAAGGAGGACAGCTTGGCCCCCGCAGCCTGGGGAGCCCAGAGAGGACATCTCCCACTTAACTTACTTACTTTCTTTCTTTCTTTCTTTTTAGAGAGAGAGGGACAGTGAAAGAGAGAGAGAATTTTATTCAGTTTTCCATGTGGCTTTCATTGCTCCAACACTTAGCTATGTACATAGTGCTGCGGTTCGAACCTGCGTCCTCACGCATGCCAGGCAAGCACCATAACTGCTGAGCCATCGCTCCAGGCCCCCCCCCCCGCCCTTAACTTTCAAATTTACATTTGGATCTGGGGGAGTCTCATGCTCTGGGAATTCAAGGTACTTCAAATGAAGCCATGGGGAACAAGGACCTCGACATCTGATTTGGGAAGGAAGGAGTCAGTTTCTCCTGGTCCATCTCCCTGTTGAACCCTTCTCAAGCAGCCTGGCAGTGACATCCTCCTAGACTGTGGTGACCTTGTCTGGGGCATTTGGGGAACATAACTACTTTGGCTTTACCTTTAAAGCCTAATGTGGGGAGAGTGATGTGAGGGAAGGGCAAGTGGTGTCATTAGAACACGAAGACCTTCTTTGAAGCAACACAACACAAACAGAGCTATTCAGCCATCACCTCCTCCAGATACCAAAACAACACCCCCAGGGCCTAATGGCAGTGGAGGCAGGTAGAATGGAAGCCCTGGCTCTTTCCCAGGACCCAGTGCTGAGGCAGAGCAAACAGGCAGCCCAGCTTTAGAGACAGGCAGCTGCATGTTACCAGTCCTGCCTCTTACCAGGTAGCAGCTTGGGCAGTTCCCTTCTCTGAGCCTCGGTGGCTTTATCCTGACCCGACCTCAGAGCAGGACTGAAAGGAATAAGCGAGACTCAGGGGAGGCTACACCTTCTTGCCCGACACAAACGGAGGCAAAGAACTCCAGCTGGTAGTGGGTTTATTTGCCAGGTTTCATAGCAACAAGGAAGGGGATCCTTCCCACGCAGTCTGAATAGGTGCAACCGGTTCTCAGGCCGCTGCCCTGGTAAGGAGGACAAGGACCAGGAACAGGACTGTGCTGTGACTTCCCTGGGCTCCTTCCTCCATAATACAACTGAAAATTATCTTTTGCAATTGCGGGTCCAGCTGTGGGGTGCAGCGTGCGGCAGGTGCAGGGTGTCCAAAGGCCTCTTCCCACCGAACCCGCACCCCCGCCCCACCTGCGGCACCAACACTACCTGGCTTGGCCTCCTATGCTTGGCAAGTGTTATCCCACCACCTGTGATAGAGATTTCATTGATGGCTATCAAAATCTACCGCCTGAGCAACTCCAGGTCCAAGCACATGCCTGCCCCTCTAGGTCTCCATTCAAATGCCACCACCTTTGTGGTTCCCCAGCCGTGAGCCCTGGAGCTTTATGGAAACATTGAAACAGTCTCAGGAGCTCGATGCAAACCCCTCTTCAGATGCACCCCCTCTCACAGGCCTGGTGCTCAGACACATGTATGGGGCACAGGTGGGCGTCACTCGCCCACAAGCCCGCTGTGCCTTGCCTCCCCATTCCACACCCAACTCCCTGCCTGGCACACAGTAGGGACCTGGCACAAAGCTGCTGAGCTAAATGAAAACTTAAGAAGTCACTCAAACTCGCCACCTCCCCCTGCCTCGCCACTTCCTGCTGTAAGTGTCCAGACGCATCTCTGGGCAACTGCTCTCCCGGGAGCTTCGCTCTGGGAGATGCACCCTGCGTGCTGGAAGCCACACACAGGCCTGCAGCCTGTGGTTCCCTTCCTCTGGTCCCTATCATCCTTGTGGCCATCATGGCCTTTGGGGAGGACGAGACAGTGGTGGTCATCCCCATGTAGTCTCCTCCCAGAATTCAAAGTTACTGGGGGAGAAGATGCAACTGTGCATTAGCCAGTCACTAAGGTCCAGGCCAGCGCCCTGCCTGATGAACGCCTTGTCCAGTCACTTGCCGCCTGCCGCCATGGACGTGTGAGCTGCTCTGACCAGCAAGATGCCACTACACGTGGAATCCGCAATCAAGCCCTGCTTCTATTGGGGTCCTTTTAGAAAGGCCTCTGGGCAAGGAAGGGTCCCTGACTGCTGCCCCCTTTTCAGAATGGTCATCACCCCTTTCCCTAAGGGCAGTTAAGGATACTTCTTCAGAGTGGGGAAAGAGACAGTTTTAGGAGAGGTAGTAAAGTGGCTAGGTAGTCAGGACAAAGGGGCCCGCCAAAGAGCCAGCAGGTAGAGGGATTGACAGGGCACCCAGCGCCTTCATATGCAAATGACCATGAGGCTCACCTGTGGGAGCAACTCCTGAGAGGGGAAAACTAAGAAATGGGGGTGGACACAGATGGGAACTTAGAAAGAAATGCTATCTGTTTTGCATAGATTTTAATTTATGACTTTGGTACTACGTTTCAATGCCTGTTTTGCATAGGGTTCAACCAATGGTGTAGACGCATTTCTCAATGCCTGCTTGCATGAATGTTAATTATGCTCAGACCCCAAGTCTATATAACCCCTGGCCTGACCGCCATTAGATGGTATCCTGCCTCCAGGTGCCCCTCGGCCTTGTGGAGTCTCTGCTCTCCTTCCTTAAATAAATCCTACTCCTTTTACTCCTAAAAAACAAAATAATAATAAAAAATCCAGGCCAGTGGATTTCAAGCCCTTTCAGACTCGAAGAAAAAAACAAACTGGAGAATTAGCACCAATTTTTGCTGAGAGCACACTTCCCGGTTTCTTTGTCCTCCTGGGGCTCTCTTCTCAGAAATTTTCAACAATTCCTATTGATTCCTACTTGGCTGTCCTGCTGACGGGCGGTGCTTGGGAGAGCTGGCTGTCTGCGCAAACCAAGCTGCCTGCCCCAGAGGCCCTGAGCCATTGCGGGCAGAAACCTGGGCTCCCTGGTTCCAGAGAAGTAGGCACAGCTCAGCCCTGCTCTGTGGGGCTGTCACGACCACGTAGCCCCTCTGCCTCGACCCCACTGCCCACGCGGCCACACCACGCTACCATCAGAGTGGCCCAATCCCCACTATTTTAGGGCCTGGAAGAGGCTGATGAGAACATGTGCTGGACGCCCACGTGGTACGGTGGGGAAACGAGAGCCCAAAGAGGGTGACTTGTCTGGGCTGCAGAGCAGATTGGCAGCTGTGACACAGTTAGAAGTCAGATCTCCTGGCTCTTGGGCCTGGGGTGGGAGGAAGTAGGACCCCATTTATATGCCTGCAGATGGTCTCTTCCCACGGCTGCACCCACTCCTGCCCCACTGAACACCTTTTTAGATCCAGAGGGGCCTTGGTCCAGCTGGGCGTCCCCTCTGGCTGTTTGCATGTGACTTTCTGTAGCTTCTGCATCTTTGCTTTTGGTCTCGGTGTGAGGCCATCTTCCCCCAGGAAACCTCTCCAAAGCCCATCCCTTTAAGAACCCTTGCAAGGGTACACACACCTGTGATCCCAGCTACTTGGAAGGTGGAGGCAGGAGGATGGCAGGTTTGAGGCCAGCCTCAGAAACTTAGTGAGACCCTGTCTCAAAATAAAAATAAAAAAGGCCAGGGATGTGGCTCAGGAGTAGAATGCTTGCCTACCAGGGGCAAGGCCCTGGGGGTCCACTCCAGCACCACACGCACACTCACACACACACACTCTCTCTCACACACACACACACACACACACACGCACGCACGCACACACACACAGAGAACAAGTTAGGGAGTTGGTTCATGCTGCCTTGACTGAAACTACAAGTTCCTGTATCTCCTCCCAGGAGGGGAGTTCGCGGGGCTCCTGCCTTGTGCCTAGAACAGGGTCTGGCACGCAGTAGACTCCGAACAGTTACAGACGGGTGAAGGAATGGTCTCCTGTGATTCCAATGACAGTCCTGGGGAAGGTGTGCTATGGTTTGGATCTAGAATGTCTCCTGAAGGCCCATATGCTGAAGGCTTGGTCCCTAATGCAGCAATGTTCACAGATGGTGCTTCTGGGAAGGGAATGGGTCATCAGGGCTCTGAGGTCAGGGATGGACTAATCCACGGATGGGTTCATAACTACAGGGACTGTTGGCAAGTGGTGGCAACAGTCTGGCGGGGCTGGTTGGGGCTCCTAGAAGTGTGTATCTTGTCCCTGGCCCCTTCCTTGCTCTTGCTCTGTGCTACCACCAGCTCCGCACCATGCCATCCGCCTTGCCAAAGGCCCAAAGGGATAGTCCAGGTGACCATGGACTGGAACCTCTAAAACCATGAGCCGAAGTAAATTTTCCCCCCTCTAAGTTGACTTCCCCAGGTATTTTGTCACAGTGATGAAAGCTAACACAGGGTATTGTCACCATCCCCATTCTACAGGAGAGGAAACAGGATCAGAAAAAATATGTATTCCTATCTCCCTGGTCAGTGCTTTTCCCATTAACATCCCTTTCCTGGCACTGTCTCCAACCTGGAGAAGCTCCGTGCCAGATCGTCTGTCACAGCACAGTGGGGTGGGCTGTGAAGCAGAGGCCACCCTCCAGCAGCAGGGAGATGGGGGGTGGAGGAGGCTGATGGCTCCTTCCCCTGCAAGGGGCACTTGAGGCAGCTGGCGTGTGACCCACCCCCATATGCCCCAAGGTGGAGGCAGCTGGAGCAGGAACCTCAGGGCTGAGCGGGCAGTGCAGGGTGTGGCTAGGGGGACCTTAGAACACAGCAGGTGACTGAGCCTCAGCATGGGGCCGTGGCAGGTGCTGGCAAGGACAGGGAGCCGCCAGAGCTCCCAGACTGGAGGGACCACCAACAGCTTCAACCGCTTTGGAAATCTGGCAGCTTCCAAGTAAAGCCTAAAAGTATGATCCTACAACTCAGAGCCTCCACGTAAATGTCTGCTATTTCCACTAAAACATGTGTACAGAAGCACTCCTCACCCTCAGACCCCCGGGAGGAACGTGAACTGGAGCAGCCTAGAGAGAACAGGCCAGCAGCTCCTCCACCGCTGACAGGAGGCTGCCCTGTGCCCCAGCCACGCCCGCCTAGGTGACCGCCCAAGGGGAACGGAAACCCGCGGAATCGTGCCGTGGATTTCACAGCAGCACTGATCACAATAGCAAAAAGGAAGAAACAATCCAAACACGAATACGTAAATACAATGCCGTCTATCCAGCGACGACTATCATTCAACAAGAGTAATAAAGTTCCAGAACATGCTATAGTGTGGACAGTCAGTGAAAGAAGCCAAACTCTGAGTGCTCGGAACTGGCGAATCTAAGTGTAGACAACTAGATTAGTGGTTGCCCAGGAGTGGGGAAAGGGTGGGGAGAATCACAGAAAAAGGGGGGGGCGGTAATCGCCAAGGGTACAGTGCTTCTCTGGGGGACGATAAAAGTGTCCTAAAATTGATTGTGGCAATGGTCACAGAGCTTTTTGACTATACAAAAAAAAAAAAAAAAAAAAAAAAAAAAAAAAAAAAAAAAAAAAAAAAAAAAAAAAAAAAAAAAAAAAAAAAAAAAAAAAAAAAAAAAAAAAAAAAAAAAAAATCACTAAATCTCTAACAAATAGAAAGCGCTTATAGCAGCTTTATTCATAATTACCAAATAACGGAAAGAAAGATGTTTAGCAACAGTTGAACAGGTAGATAAAACTGGACAGAATCATCTACTGTTCATGATATAATAATGAAAGCAAAAGCAAATCATAACAGTATGGCCTTAAATATTAAGCAGACAAAAAGAGTCCACGGTAAGACGGGCATGCCTGCAAGCCCAGAGGCTCGGGAGGCTGAGGTAGAAGGATCACAAGTTCAAGGCCAGCCTCAACAACTTAGCAAGGCCCTAAGCAACTTAGTGAGACCCTTTCTCAAAATAAAAAAAGTTCTGAGGTTGTGGCTCAGTGGTTAGGCACCTCTCAGTTCAATCCCTAGTACCAAAAGAAAGAGTCTATGGTGACAGGCATTGGAATAGCCACAACCCATGGGGGCCTATTTCCCTCTGTACTTAGGAAGAACCTTTGAGGAAAACAGAAATGCTATCTTGAGCTGCATGGTGGGTCCAGAGGTTTATCCACATGTTTTTACGTTCACTGGGTTGTGGACTTCGCATTTGTACTGTATGTATGCTATAAGTTACTCCTCGATTTTAAAACGTAATTTAAACAGAGAAAGTAGAGGTTTGAGTTTGAGGACCAAGGTTCAAATCCCGGCTGTCAGGCCTTAGGTGAGTCTCCTCTTGGCATCTGTTTCCAAATCCTTAGGCACCAGACCAGATGGCTGCAAAGAATCCAACTGGCAATGCCCACGTGAGACACTGCGAATCCACATACCTATTAGTCACTGAGTTTGCTGGGAAATTTGGCAAGAGCTTGCCACCGCTGGTGCGGCGAGGAGAGAAGGGGGCTGGTTGCTGTCGGCTCAGCCTAGTTTCCAAGGGAAGAGAGGTCTTTGGAAAGCGGGTGGAACACACTGCCACTGGCAGGGAATGTCAATTTCGATATGAGTCATCTCACACATCACCAGCCACTTGCTCTGGGAATAGATACCCTGACTCACTCCACTCCCGGCAGGAATGAGACTTGTTGCTAACATTCCAGATTCTGAGAAAACCAGCAATAGCCCAAATGCCCTCAGAAATGGGGGAAAAAGAGAGCAAGAGAAAGACAGAAAGCAAGGAAACAAGACACCATGCTAGTTACCAGCCGGGAACCACGGAGCCCTGGGCAGAGGGAAGGTGGAAGGCCCTGAGCGCACGCCCCTCTGTACAGAGGAGGACGAGGAGGAGAGGAAGGCTCCTGGGGCTGCCAGCGCCAGCCCGGGACATGAACCCAAGTCTCCTTGCCCGGGTTTTCTTCCAACAACAACTTGCTACTATATTTTCTAGAGAAATAAATTCTGCTCTGGCTCTGTGCTGGTGGGAAGCCTTTTTTAAAAATAAGAAAATGGCTAAGATGCATCTTAATTAGAAACTGCTTAGAAAAAGATCTTAGAAGGAGCAGAGCCAGAGTGCTGGGCCAACAGGTCAGTCAGGGGCCCGGGATGGAAAATCCTGGTGGCCACCTTTGAGAGTGGATGACCCGAGGGACATTCTGGTCATTAGAAGGTGGCTGAGGAATTGTGGGTGTATCACATAAGGCCCCAGGGTGACCACACAGGGCTGCAATCTATGCCTAGCAACCTGCCTGTCCCTCAAAGGTTGGAGGGTGCTACTTTCACCCCATGATCTCCTCGCCCTGTGCCAAACGCTGGGGACCAATGCTGCCGACCCATTTCCTATGCATTTTTACAGCACCTTGCTTCGGATGGAGCATCCGGGATTCCCCAAACACGTGACTACCAGGAAGTTTGCTGGCTGCCCGGAAGCCTGACCTGTTCCATGCAAGGGACTCCAACATCGCAGTTGTAAGGCTGATGACAGCTCTTTCTCAAAGCAGACTCCGGCCTGGGTCAGGAATGTGCACAATCAGTGAGCAACACGGCCTGACGCAGATTTTCTAGGAACAAGGAACTTTTCACTGGAAGAAAAACTCTTTTTTCTCTTCTTTCTTTTTCTTTCAATTTTTTAAAAAGAGAGAACAAGAGGAAGAGAGTGAAAAAGAATGAATTGTATGTGTTTTTTCATCTGGTCTTTGTTTCTCTGACACTTGGTTGTGTACGTGGTGCTGGGTTGGAAGCTGGGTCCTTGCACGTGCCAGGCAAGCAACGTAACCACTGAGATGGTTACCGTTCCAGCCCCAGAAGGAAAACTCCTAAAAAAAAACCCTAAATTCATAAAAGTAGGTATAATATTTTCTCTAGAGAAGTGAAAAGGTGCTTTTACCCAACCAAAGAGAAGAGGAAGGCAGCAGGGAGAGTGTCTGCTCGAGTAGGAAAGAAGAGGCTCTCACAGTTGGTGAGGACTCGTTGTGGGCCAACACCTCCCAGTGTAAAGAGAAAGAAACGGAGGTTCAGAGAAGTTTGTGACTTGCTCAGTTTCGCTCAGCTGGCAAATGCTAGGGGTGGGATTTGAATCCAAAAGTCAGAGCTGCTACCCTCCAGAAACAAATTCAGAGTAGGCAGCATGGAGATCCACGGCAAGCTGGGGAGGCGGGTGGTTTCCACAGTGGTGCTGGCAAAGCCTTTCACTCCCAAGGGGGCCACACTGGTAGAGTAACTCTCACCCCCACCAAAAGACCCGGGGAGACTGGTGAGTGTGTGCGGGTGTGTAGGAGAGCTGTGGAAGGCACTACTAGGCCACACGCCCAAAAGCAATTGTAGGAATGACATCCTGACGCCTGGAATCATTCCCTCTTCAACATCGTATTTGTTTCGCTTACAAGGCAAAGATGATTTTTCTCGCTGCCAAGGCCGAACATTCCCAGCCCGTGATCTGCAAATCATGCTGTGTTCATCTTGCTCTCAACTCACCCTCGGCCATAAATCATCCCTCGGCACGGGGACTGGGTTGGCAGTTCTATCATGGGTCCACATGCAGAGGCAGAATCCAATTTGGGGCTCTCACTGTCATCCTGGGGCCAGCTCGGAGCGGGGGAACGTTGCTTTTGGCCACGCAAGCACCTCCATCCTCCGCAGAGAAGACAGCTGCGCGTCAGATCTGCTGACCAAGCGGGACTGCTGCTTTTACAGCTGATTCTGAGTGCGCTCCATGGCGGGAGGTCAAGGCATCGGAAGGGGATGAGAGGGACAGAGAACACAGCAAGGGCCGAGCCTGGGATGACGGGCGTCAGGGAAATAGGGCAGGCAGAGACTGCAGCAGGCAAGTCCTTCATTCTGCAATATTTCCTGAGCGCCTACGGCGTGCCAAGCACTGCGTCTCCCCTGGGCGACGCTCATTCCCTTCAGTATTATTTAACCGATAGAATGACGACCACAGCTTGTGGTCACTGACTGCCCACGGGCAGGTGCTGCGGAGTGTTGACACGCGCCCACTGTATTTATCTGTACAGCTCTCAGGTGCAGGAGGCACAGGTGGAGGAACTGAGAAGCCCAGGGGTTAAGAAACTCGCCCAAAGTCCCAAGACCAGGAAGTGGCAGAGACGGGATTCAAACTCAGGCTCCCTGGTTCTCGGATCCAAGTTTCTCTCAGTTCATCTTGCTGACAGCCAATGGCATGCTCTGCAGGTTCATTGTTTTTAGGATACTGGGCAGATTTCCTATGGTGGAAGAAGAGTGGAATCCGAGTCTCTCACTGAGCCTGAATACTCAGCATCCGATAATGCTGCCTAGAGATGGGAGGCTGCAGACCCTGGCCGTGGACAGCAGCAACTTCCCAACATCCCCAAGACCAGCACGGCAGTTTACGGCCTGGGTTTTGGAGTCTGGCAGACTTTGGAAATCGGCAGTTTCCTTCTCTGGGAGGTGGACCCGCAGGACGTGTGCGGGGAGTGAATGGCTCATGGCCCCAAGGCCATGCACCTCCTGAGAGTCTGCTACAGCTCTGAGAGTGTCTAGCAATTCTTGGTGACAGGGCACAGCAGGCCTGTGCCCTGACAACCTGATCGAGGACAGTGTGGCTGTGCTCACAGCGCATGGTGCCAGGTACACTGGGTCTGTTCGAGTCTCAGTCCTGTAAGTTAACAAGCTGCGTCATCTGCGGCAAGACCCCTCCCCTCTCTGGACCTCAGTTTACCAACTCTAAAATGAGGGGGCCGAATGCACCATCAAAGAGGCCCTGCAAGGGTGATGTTCCAGGACTGTGTCCTGTGACAGTCTCCCCTCGGCTGCGCCAACCTGGAAGGAGGAGCGTCATCAAGCTCACACGCATGCAGGAGGTCATTACTCCCTGCCCAGAAACCCTTATGTTGCCAAGAGGCTGATTTGTTAGCAGTCTGGAACCCCAGCCTTCCCCGCCTAATTCCTGTTAAAAATTCCAGTGAGCTGCTTAAATGGCAGGATGGGGAGCACCCTGTCTGCCCCTGGGTGGCCCACCCAAGATTTCTGCCATGGGCATTTGCGAGCTGTGGGAACAGGTCAGGAGGGATTGGGGTGGGACAGCCCTGCAGCCCCATGTGGACTCCTGGGTTCAGCGGCCCTGGGCATACCCCAGGCAAAATGGGAGCAGACCCTGATCTACAGGCCTACCTCACCCTTTGGCAGCGGAAACTTGCAGGCACGAATTGAGGACTTCGTGTGTGTCGGCCCATTTCATTCTCAGCAGTCCTGGGAAGGAGGTACTATTACCATTCCACTTTCAGTTGGGGAAACAGACCAGAGGGGTAAAGCCACTTGCCCAGGCTCACACAGCCAGTAAGTGGCAGAGCAGCTGGAAAACCCAAGCCCTGGCTCTGGGCTCTGAGCTCTTCAGCTAGATTAGCTAGGACCTCCCAAGCCCCAGCAGCAGGTCCCACCACCTGCCAGAGTTTCAGAGGTGAGGAAGGGGGCTACAGTGTACTGAGCCAACTTCTTCATGGCTAGTTCCCCGGTGCCCCTTCCCCATGTTCAAGCTACAAGCACCTTCTGACGAAGGTTCCTCCTGCCCCCACCAAGTGTCTGCTCCAGGCCTGGCCCTGCTCACTCCACATTCCGAGGCCACTCAGCTGGATCCAAAGTCCACGCCCTCTCTGCTTCCCAGCTGGACACAGCTGACCCACGTGGCCCGCTCTCTGTGGGGAAAGAGCAGCTTTCTGTGCAGACCTGAGCCTCAAGGAGAGAAGCAGGCTTTGTCTTTGTTGGCGGCCATTGGGGCCTTGGGAGCGTTTTCTGACAAGGCCTGCTTAGCTGGATATGGGTGAAAAGGAAGCCACTAAAATACTGAGCACAAAACCTGGCTGGAGAGAGGCCTCACCAAGAGCCTCGTTCTCACAGAAGAACAGATTGGAGGAGGGCAAAGGGCAGCTGGGAGGGGGCAGTAATTCGGTTAAAGGCCGCACAGGGAGGTGAAGCTCAGGCCTCTACCACCCCTGCTGCAGCCCCTGTAGATCTCAGCAGAGCAAGGCACCAGCATGAACGCGCCACCCAACCCTGCCAGCGCATCCCCATCCCTTGCCCGATAGGCTAGGGCAGGGCTGCAGCACCCCATGTCCCAACTCAACACCAGCACGCAGGGACTCTGCTAGGGGGCTCAGCTGGCAGGTCAGGATGGGCACTGCCTACCACCTGACCACCCCAAGGCGACCCGCGCCTGCAGGGCTCACCTATGGTGAAGTGTCCGAGGTTGACGGCAGCAGCCAGCAGTCCCAAGGCCAGACAGGAAGTGGCGGTGTGCCACGCAGCTTAACAGAAGGAGGGATGCATCTTCTGTCTTTGGGGGCAGTCCAGCTTCAAAGCCCCTCAGGGATCCGCCCCAACTAGACCTGCCAGGCTCCTAGAATCCAGCCCTCACCCTGTGAGTCCTCACAGGCCTGTGCACCCTAAGTCCCAATCACGGAACCGGCCCTCGTAGCTGCTGCATTAACGGGGCCCATGTGTCAGGCAGGTGCTGGGCTGGGTGGGGGGCTGATGTGAGCCATTAGCTTCATTCTCTTTGGAAGAATCCAGCCTCGGAGAGCAACACCTTGCCAAGGTCATGAACCAGGAGGAGGGAAGGCTGAACTGAGCCCAGGTCTGCCTGGCTCCAGAGAGAACCTTGAGCCACTCCTGTCGGCACCTCGCCATGTTCCTCTCTCTAAGAACGCATGCCCCAGGAAAGGGATGCAAATGTGCATCTTGGCAGAGCCGACGGAGTCTCACTGTGCCAGTCGCCCCTGTTTCCCCAGGAGTCAGTCCTGGGCGTGGCACCCATGGAGAGTTCAGTGAGTGAAACAGAAAGGAAACTGAGACCAACTCCCTGCCGTGCCCGGGTCCCGTGTGTCCTCCTTTCCCAGAG
Organism: Aplodontia rufa; assembly: GCA_004027875.1. Classification (NCBI taxonomy): domain Eukaryota; kingdom Metazoa; phylum Chordata; class Mammalia; order Rodentia; family Aplodontiidae; genus Aplodontia; species Aplodontia rufa. Next base: position 62,576 of record PVKS010004753.1, read on the forward strand.
GCCAGCCGTCCACTGCGGTTCATTTGCTGGCTGCGGAGGGAAGACTTCCTGCTCACTGGGTGATGGGTTCCCAGGGCCTTGCTAAGGCCACTCCTGGGAGGCCACCCCAGAGACCTCAGAACCCACAACGGACTCACTGGGGAAACTGCTCACCTCACTTGTTACAACAGAAAGCATAAATACACAGATCTTTCCATGTTCAGATGCACTCTCATAGCAGCCCCAGGGTGAGGATGAACCAACAGGGGCCCAGAAAGGTTAAGTGATTTGGACTTGGCCACACAGCTCAGGACAGAGTAAGGATTTGTAAACAGATATTCTGACTCAAAGTCCTGGTTCTTTTCACCATTAAAGGCAGCCCACACTCTACTATTGGTGATTGAAAAGGGGCTGGAGGGTTGAGATTTACATCCCAGGCCTCTCCGAATTTTACAATATGGGACTGAGTTTATCCCTCCCAGAAGCGTTTCCAATGATAGTCTGAGCAGAAGCTGCATCAATGCTGAGCAGTTTTAGAAATCAACAGCCTCCCCTGCCCACCAACCGCAACTCCCTGAATATTTGCAAACTGTTTAGAAGGAGAGGGGGTGCTTTCCCAGTCACATTTCCGTTTATACCAATAGCAAAATCTCCAGCCACTTCCCTGAGATCCAACCAGTCATCTGTCCTCAGGGCTGACATGGAACGCTTGGGCAAGGTCTCCCCTGGGCAGGTGAGGCAGCCAGCCCCCTCGCCTGGACCCACACACTTCCTATCTGAGGCTAAAGAAGCATCTCTCTTCCTCCATCTGACCTGGGGATCCCTCCCTAGGAATCTAATCCTCAGATGAAATTTTATGCATAAAGCAATATCTCCTGCATTATTTTTAATGCAAAAAATTGGAAACAACCTTCATCCAACATTAACGGGACAGCTGAATGAATGACAGGGCCGCATCTGATCACTGAGGCCACTGAAAACATTTTTTGTGGGAAAAATTCAAATGATCTAGGGAAATACTTATGATGTAACATTAAGCCACAGGGGAAAAAAAGAAAAATGAAAAATTTCATAAAATTGTATACAAGCAGGGAGGGGAGCACTCAGAAGGAAAGACTGGAAGGAAATGAGCCAAGATGTCAAGAGGCCACACAACATAGGGGAACCAGGTTGTTTTTTTTTTTTTTTTTGCTTTTTTCTACCTTATCTGTTTTGATACTTTGCTTCATCCCCCACATTCCTAGGATAATCAAAAAAAATAAATATGCAAAGCTACTCAAGCCTATACCACACACCCAAAGGGCATAAACTGTCTGGACAGCCAGAGAGGTGGCAATGCTAACTGGTCAGAAGAACATGGGTCCGTGTCCCCTTTCCCATGACACCAATACTGTGACACTGCCACACGTGGGGCTGCCCTTAAGGTTTTCCTGGGAATTTCCAACCTGGTCTTGGTTCTTTGGTTCCAGATTCCAGGACCTGTATCTTTCAGGGCTGAGGGATACAGGGAGCCTAGCCCAGAGCCTGTCTCTCAGGGAAGGTGGTGGCCAGGCTGGCTGCAGAGCAGGAGTTGGCACTGTGGATGGCAGCCACATTTGACATGTGAGGCCAGACTCACAATAAGCCCCTGCAGTCTCTGTGAGAGGCAGGGAAGGACCTGTGGGGCTCTGGGCTCCAAGAATGCTGAAGAGGGGACAAAGTCAGCAGCCAGTGAGACTGGAGGCAGAACACAGCTGCCCCAGGTCCTGACCGTCCCCCCAGGCAGCGTGCGAGACACACCTCCTGCACTGCGGAGGCAGCCTGGGGCCCCGGCCCACTGGAGAGTACACAGCTTCTCTACCAAGGCTCCCTACATCATTTTACAGCCATGCTCCAGGGGAGCTGCTAAACTCAGGCCTCAGCGTCTTCAGGTCACCAAACCTTCTCCCTGGAACCAGATCTCCACTCCTCACCACCTCTACTCGCACTTCCAAGTTTCTCTGCTCTAAAAAATAAGTAATTACTGCCCACCAAGAAATCTTCAAGGCTAGAGAGAAGTACATGAGCTTTATCAGGTCTAGGAAGGCCAGAAACAGAGGCAGCCCAGAGGGATCATGGACTTGGAAGCCTTCAGGTCTGCAGAAACAGGGACTCAAGTCAGCAGGTGAAAGTAAAGCCCCCGAGAAATCCCACTCATCCACCAGGACACAGTGTGCCTCCCTGACTCTGAAGTGGTTCAAATCCACTCACCGAACATGTTGCCCTGGTAGCCGTCCCTCGTGAGCGGGCGGAGCTCATTCTTACCCATTGCGTAGAGCCGGTAGTTCTCCCAGGCAAACCGCATCATCTGCCAGAGAGAGCAAAGGACAGAGGACCTGGGTGAGACCATGCCAACGGTGTGGACGGCACCGGCCCCACCCTCTGCAACACGCTGTAGACCACATTTTTAAAAAGTTGTCTTTCAAGTTGGGCGCAATGGTGTACACCTGTAATCCAGCAGCTCTGGAGGCTGAGGCAGGAGGATTGCAAGTTCAAAGGCAGCCTCAGCAACTTGGCGAGGCCCTAAGCAACTTAGTGAGACCCTGTCTCAAAATAAAAACTAGGCTGTGGCTCAGTGGTTAACTGCTCCTGTTACAAATATATATATATATATATATATATATATATATATATATATATCTTTCAAATTGAGAAGACAAGTTGTTCTCACCCTAATTTTATTCACACAGAGCTTCCTAAAAATTCACTCTCCTTGGATAGCTCCATGTGTCCAATATCTACTATAAATTTCTTAGAGAAAACAAAAAGCACTAACTAAATTCTAGCCATCCTTCTGTGCCCAGTGAAAGCTACCTCTTCCATGCAGCCTGCCCTGTCCTTCCCCTCTCAAGGGAAGGGAACCAAGTCCCCGAGCCTGTTGTCATCCAATAGAACAATGCCCTGAGTAAGTGCTCTTAGCTCCGGGCTACACATAAGGAGCCAGGTGGAAGACCTGAGCTGGCTGCCCAAGCTCAGCAGATGAGTCAGTGAGTGCTGGGACCTGAACCCAAGTCTTCTGCCCAAAGCCTGCGCCAATCTCTCTGAACCACTGGCATCAGGTACCCCAGCTAATCACTATTATTTGCTAAGTTCCACGAGGCTAGAAACTATACTTGCCTTGCCTCAGTTTTCCCCAGAGCACCCAGCACAGGGTTTGGCACACAGAGGCATCAACTAGTAGCTAAGACCTTCGTTACCCAGAGTACACGTGGGTTCCTACCACATCGAGGCAGCTATGCCAGCTGGCGGGAGACTCACACCAGCACCCTGCTTCCCAAGCTGCACCTAGCACCGGGGGTTGAGGGACGTGCATGGTGACAATTTGCCTGTGCCCCTGTTCCCTTGCTCCCTCTCCCCAGTCTTCCCCTTTTGCCTTTGCATGGCAGGCTATAGGAGGAGCACGGCACAGTGGAGCTCTGGGGTGCCAGCAGGGAGAGGAGGAAGCCAGGGGTGTGATGAAGGCACAGCGGAGGGGCACTGGCTGGAGCTGCGGCCTGGTGCAGTGGAAAGAACTCAGGCTTCGAGTCCACAGACGCCTAGTTTCTAATCCGATTTCTGCCACTATCCCCGTGACTTTGGCATGAGACTAACTGTCTCTGAGTCTCAGCAGCCTCATCTGAGGTCTCTATGGAGAAGGCATAAGGCCTGCTTTGCCACATCCTGAAAGGCTTCAATGACAGGACGTAATGGAAATGCCCACTTCCAACAGCCAGTGATTGACATTCATCAGCTCTCTTCCCACCTTGGCCTCCAAAGCAGCTGGATCTCTGAGCCCCACCCCCCCATGCCCCTTCCTCCACTTCTATTCACAAACACTAACTTGCATCAGAATCCCTGGGGGCTGTGAAAACAGGCTGGGGGCCCCATCCCGGAACTTCTGATTCGCAGGTCTGAGGTAGAGCTCATGAATCTGCCTTTCTAGGAAAGTTCCAAGGGTCACATTTGGGAACCCCCAATGTGTTATACAGGGTGAGTATCTCACCCAAAATGCTTGGAACCAGAAGAGTTCTGGATTTCAGATTTGTTCAAATTGTAGGATATTTGCATACGCATAATGAGGTATCTTGGGGAGGGACCCAAGTCTAAACCCGGAATTCTTTTGTTTCCTACACAGCTCATACATGCAGTCTGAAGGTAATTTTATGCCATAATTTTAGCATGCCTGCATTTTCACTGTTCCCCATCACCCGAGGCCAGGGGTGGCCTCATGCTGTTGCCCAAAATGTTTCAGATTTTGGAGGATTTTGGCTCTTCCTTCCTTTCTTTCTTTTTTTAGAGAGAGGGAGAAAATGAGAGAGAAAAAGAATCAATTTTATTTATTTTTTCATCTGGCCTTCACTGCTCTGACACTTAGCTGTGTTCATGATGCTGGGGTTTGAACCCGAGTCCTCATGCATGCCAGCAAGGACTCTCACTGCTGAGCCACCGCTCCAGTTCCAGCATTTTGGATTTCTGGTCAGGCACGCTCAACCTGTATTTGTTTCCTTTATTCCACTTCCAGATACCGTCCTGTGTCTGTTTGCTTTCTCTCCTGGCCACCCTCTGCCTAGGATGTCACCTGCGGCCTCCTCGCGAAACAGCTCCTGGTGCCCAGGTAGAAGCCATCTCCTCCAGGCCCACCTGGACAGTGCCCACGGCTACACTCACTGCTGAGGCCCAAATGCACAGACCGGGAGGGCAGACCTGACAGGAATACGGCCTGGACTTTGCGTGAAATGGCAGAATACGCTAGTGCCACCTGCCCACCTCGTAGATGAGGAAACCGAGGCTCTGGCATGGAAAGAGGTGAGGAAAGCACAGCCAGCCAGGCTGGAATCCAGCTCTCTTGTCTCCTGGGCCTGGCGTGGGGCTTCCCATGCAACACACGCACAAATGTCATGGCAACGCATGCCGAGTGTGGCGCTGGCTTTGAGCCCCGGTTCTACGTCTCTGTTATTTTCTACTTATCTTGAATTGGCAATACTGGGAAATAATTGCCAGGTATGAGTGCTTGATGGGGGCTGGCCTCCTCCCTCGGTCTCTCTTTTCTGGGGGCTTCTAATGAAGTCCGCATGGGGGAGGGAACGCAAGTGGCTGTGGGGGGACAGCACCAGGTGGATAATACAGAAATGACAGCAGAAGAGGTGGCAGAGGTGTGGGGATGGCTGCCACACCCTAACTGAGTAATTACCACAACCATAGGTGTCTACCAGGTCTCAAGGCACTGTCACTGCAGGGTGTGGAGGTGTCTGGAACACCGTCCCAGTCTCACCCAGGGACAGTCCCACCAACAACTGGGGCTGGATTCCGAAGGTGGAGCCGACTGTACACAGAGCCTCAAAGTGCAGGCATCTCCCCAGCTGGCCACAGGTGGCTTAGCCAGGCGCTGGATGAGCAGGGGACAGAGAAAGCCCCTCCCCCTCCAGCCAGGCAGTCTTCCTGTCCCCCAAACCCACCCTGGCAAGCATCGCCCAGGGGTCCTGTCCTGCTCAGGTTTGGCTGAGGCATGGAGAGAATGCTCTCCGGCCTCGGCTGTCTCCGGCCCTGCCAGCCGTTCCCTGTGCTTTGAGGATCTGCATGCCAAGGGCACATTGCAGGGACGACTCTTTCCCAGACACCCCCAAGTCAAGCTCCTAAATCAGACTCCGGCCACATTCCCGATGCACAGTCCCGCAGCGGCTGGCAGTATTCACCGCCACAGGCCGCCGGGGCATGGAAAGTGCTCATTAACCGATCTGGTAAGTGAAGTAACAAGGAAAGAGACAGCTGGCTCTGCGCTGAACCCATGGCCAGGAAACTCAGTGTAGACCGTGAACGACCCAGGAAGACATGAACAAGAGCAAGGTCAGCGTCAGACGTGCTCCGAGGTGGCAGGCGCAGATCTCAGGGAAGCTTCCCAGGGACCCAGTCTCCGATGCACAGGTGGGACTGTGAGGGGCACAAGAGGACGACCACAGAGAGGCTAATATTGTCACCGGGGAACTGGGACAGGTGCTGTGGGCACATGGCTTTGAGCAGGACAGTTCCTGACTTCATGTTCAGAGGTCACCCAGGCTACCTCATGCCCCATGGAAGTTCCATGATAGAGAATGGAATCGTTTCTCTTGAACACCTGGGTGATGGGACACTCACCATCTCACCAAGCAGCCCCATCAGCTAGAGTGCCACAGAGTTCTTCCAGTGCATCTGGGCCAGGGAGGCGACGCTCACGTTTCTGAAGGAGGCCCTGCTGGCCAGCAAACAGCCCTACTCCTTCAACAGCTCCCTCACACCAAAGCTCTGGAATTGCAGACCCACCTGAAACGTTCTTCCGGGTGCTCCAAGACTCTGCCATCCGTTTGTTTTACCCCTTCTCTTGGTAAGGAAGAGAAATCAAAGTGCAAACTTGCTCTGGTCACTTCTGGACCCGATCCTGCAGGTGTGCCTTGCCATCTGTCCCTAATAGGATCCATGCTGTCGGGTCTTTCTGGAACCAGATCTTATTCAACACGTGTGTGTGTGTGTGTGTGTGTGTGCGCGCGCGCCCACTTTGAGAGCCTGGCAAACTGGATGGGCTGCCACGTGTGTCTCCCCACGGTTCAGGACGGGGCACACACGGGGCTGAGGTCGGAGCTGGGAAGCAGCAGAAAGGCCTCTTCTGGATCGAGTCCTGCTTGCTGCCTGTCATCCATCTGCAGATGAGGAATCTGCCAAGTGATCAGCACAACCCCCGTCTCTCCATTCTTGTACATGAAGATATTGTGAAAGACAAGGCTGAAATAGAAAAACACTCTGCCCTAGTACAGCTAGTACAGAAAAAATAAACTGCCTTTTTTGAAAAAAAAAAAAAAAAAAAAGAAAAGAAAATCAGGGGTTAGACTGGCACGATTGTTCTTAGAGGAATCATTTTGGCTTCTATGGATCACCATTTCTTGTTCTAAATGCTTGCACATCGCTAACTTAAAAATCTATTAGCCGTGCCAGAATGGTCATCCTCAGGAAGAGGGACAATAAAAAGTGCTGGCCGGAGGCTGGAGCGGTGGCTCAGCGGTTTCAGCGCTTGCCTGGCAAGCACGAGGACCTGGGTTCAAACCCAGCACCACGTACACAACTGAGTGTTATGTTAAAGCGACTAAGGCCATGTGAAATACTAAATAAAGTTCTTTCTCTCTTTCTCTGTCTCTCTCACTGTCCCTCTCTCTATTAAAAAAAAAAAGTGCTGGCCAAGATGTGGACCAACTAGAACCCTCATGAAGAGCTGGTGGGCATGGAAAAGCTGCAGGCTCGTTGGAAAACATTTTGGAAAAATAAAAAGTTAAATGTGCAGTTACCACATGACCTGGCAATTCTGGTCCTCAGCAGAGGCTGGCAAGTGTCAACGCAGCAAGTCTGAGACCTCTAGCCTGGGACAGGCCTGTTTGCAAGGCGGGACCTTAGGGTGTCCTGGAAAATGGGATTCCTGAGTGTCCCCACCTCTATCTGATTGCCAAGGGGATTCATGGTGCCCACACTGTACAGTCCATGCCACTGATGAGGAGCAACCGCTCCCCTCCTAGACTGTGCGGACCACGTCACCAAGGAGGAGCAACTGCTCCCCTCCTAGACTGTGTGGACATCGTCGATAAGGAGGAGCAACCGCTCCCCTCCTAAACTGTGGGGACATCGTCGCTAAGCGGAGAGACTGCTTTCCTCTGGGAGCCTGGAATCTCAGTTCCTGTTAGGCAGTGGGTGCCGGCACGAGCAGCCCTAGTGAAAGCCTTGGGCAAAGAGTTTCTAAAGAGCTCGCCTGGTAGGTGACACCTGACACACTGTCCCAATGTGATGCTCAGGAACAAGGTGGGTCCCCTGTGGCTTCACTGGTGGGGACTCCTGGAACCTGCACCTGGTTTCTTCTGCACGATTGCTCATGCACATTTCCCTTGGCTCGTTTTGCTGTGTGTCCTTTCACTGTGACAAATCACAGCTGTAGGCAGGAGTCTACTGAGTCCTTCTAGTAAATCGCTGAACCAAGGAGTGATCTTGGGGACCCCTAACAAAATAAAAGTGTATATTTGCACAAAAATACAGAAAATAGATGTTTATAGAAGCATTATTTGTAGTAACCCCAAACTGAAAACAACCCCCATGTCTATCGACTGATGAATGAGTCGATAGACAAAATGTCCTGTATCCATACAAAGGAATATTATTCAGTCATAAAAAGGAACAAAAGTAGTGATGCGGGCCACAACATTGATGAAAGGTGAAACACTACACTAAGTGAGGAAGGCAGACACAAAAATGCAACTGAGTGTATGAGTCCACCTGTATGAAGCATCGAGAATACACAACTCCACACTAACAGAAAGTGGAGTGGTGGTGGCCAGGGATGAGGGACGGGGAAATGGAGTGACTGCTGATGGGTCTGAGGTCTTCTGGGGTGATGAGAATGTTCTAAAAATTGCTGGGTGTGGTAGTGCACACCTGTAATCCCAGCAGCTCAGGAGGCTGAGGCAGGAGGATCACAAGTTCAAAGCCAGCCTTAGCAACTTTGCAAGGCCCTAAACAACTTATCAAGATCCTGCCTCAACATAAAATATAAAAAGGGTGGGGATGTGACTAAGAGATTAAACACCCCTGGGTTTAATTCTAGGTACCAAAAAGTAAAAAAAAAATTAAAAAGCCGTAGCAACTCAGCAAGGCCCTGTCTTAAAATAAAAAATAAAAGGTCTGGGGAGGTGGCTCAGTGCTTACACACCCCTGGGTTCAATCCCTGGTTAAAGTAAAAAAATGTTCTAAAATTGATTGTGGTGATGATTTATGATGATACCAAAACCCAATGAATATCATACTTTCAAAGGGTGGATTTTTATAGTATGTTAATTATACCCCAATAAAACTGTTATTTATTTATATATGAAAACATTAGTGGGAACAAACATCACATACCATTTGAAATGACACTCAGAAGGCTATAACATGAGTTCAGGGATATTTCTGCCAAAATTGCCTAATGTGAACGGAACCAGGAGGAAACAACAGACAAACCCAAGCTGAAGGGCATCAGTGATCTTCACTCTTCAAAAATGACAAGATCAGCCTGGTGTAGAGACACACGCCTGTACTACGAGCTTGCTTGAGGCAGGAGGATCACAAGTTCAAGCCCAGCCTGGGCAACTTAGCAAGACCCCGTCTCAAAAAAGGCTGGGGACCCAGCTCTGTGGCAGAGCACTTGCCTAGCGTGCACAAGGCCCTGGGTCCGAGACCTAGTGCTGCAAAAAAAAGAAATAAACAAAACAAAGTCATGAAAGGAAAGGAAAGACCAAGGAACTCCCAGACTGAGGAAGGCTGAAGAGAGGGCTCAAGGCAACGCAGGATCGGGGACTGGACCCTGGGGCAGAGGGAACATGGATGCTGCCGCCGCCGAGTGTCATTGAAACCACTGTGGGAGTGTGAATGGGGGCCGAGACCCGGCAGTCTCACTGTGTCAACGTTCAGCTTGGGTTGTGATGGTTTTACTCTAACTCTAGTTACACAGAGGTGTCCCCATCTTCCCGGAAACACACAAGGAGGTTTTTAGGGTTAAGGAGCATCATGTCTGCACCACACTCTCAAAAGGTCTGAAAGTGCATGTGTGCGTGTGTATGCATGTGCACGTGTGTGTGCTCGCGCGTGTATGTGTATGCATGTTTGTGTGTGCACGTGTGTATGTGTGTTTGTGCACATATGTGCATGTTTGTGGTGCACGCGTGTGCATGTTTGTGTGTGCACGCATGTATGTGTTTGTGTGCACATATTGCATGTTTGTGTGTGCACGTGTTTGTGTGCGTGTGTATGCGTGTCTGTGTGTGCACGTGTGCACGTTTGTGTGTGTGTATGCGTGTTTGTGTGTGCGTGTGTATGTGTGTGCATGTGTGTATGCCTGTTTGTGTGTGCACGTGCACACGCGCGTGTGCCTGTACATGAAGGAGTGAAAGAGGGACATGAAAGCTAACCTCTGTGGGAGGGGGCTGGGGGAGGTAAACAGGAGGTCCTTGTTGGAGTTTGTAACTTTTTTACAAGTCTGAACTAATTAAAAAAAAACTATTAGGGAATTTTGCTGGAGGTCAGTGACATTTTCACTCCTTTCCACATTACAGAATCCTATTTTCCTATTTTCTTTTTAATAAATTAGGACAGGACGAGCCGCAGACCTCCCTGCAGCTCCTCAGAAGCCTGGCTGGCTTGCACATGGCTTCACCTGTGCTCCAAGAAGATGGGCCCAGCAACACGCCAGCAGCTACGATTGTGGTTTCTCGCTTCATAATTACATTGTCTTATTCAAATGAGGTGTCCAGCCTTAGTCTGTTCTTCCTGCTGCGCACGTGCACACCCAACCTAAAAGGCACTTTCTGTGGTCCTGAGCATTCCCAGAAGTCTCGGCTCAATTCAGGCTTCAGTGCCCCCCTGGCCTGCAGAAGAGGCCCCTGTCTCTGGGGCGCCCTTTTCTCTGAGCTCAGTTCTGTATCCCAGCTTCTCTTCTGCGTAGATCCTTTGCTGCAACCTGGACACAGTTTGTCCCCCAAAGTTCCATGCGCTGGAGGCCTGATCCCAATGTTGAGAGAGGGTGTGGCACCTCCAGGAGGCGGGGCCTAGCGGGAGGTGACCAGGTCATGGGGGCACCACCTCGGAGGGGGTTGACATGCTGGACTGGCTGCCGAGGGAGGGAGGCTAGAAAGCAAATGCAGCCGTCTGGGCCCCTCTCTTGCCCCCTCCTTGCCCCCTCTCTTGCCTCCTCTCTTGCCCCCTCTCTCTCTTCTGCACATACTCGCTTCCCCTTCCTGGCTCTCCACCAGAGACCAGCACAAGGCCCTCCCCAGAATCTGATGCCAGCACCATACTCTTGGAGCTCCAGAACTGTGATCCAAATAAATCTCTTTTCTTGATAAAGTATTCACTTTAGGTATTTTGTTATAGCAACATCAAATAGCCTAAGACATCCTTGCGGACAACTTAAAAAACAAAATGATGCTTGTCCATCCATCTGTTTGTGTTTCGATGGATAAGAGTTTCCCAGGCTCAGGGCAGGAAAGCAGACAGCAGGAAAGCATTGCTCATCTGCAACCTGAACTGACATCCTTTCCACCCTGTCTCTCCGTGTATCTGTGACTACAACACAGACGTTCAACTTCATCACAGAGGCTTTGTAAACATCCTTTTAAATGGCTGGCAGGTAGATTTATCATGGTGTACTTAAATCTCCCTCTCCTGCAATTAGACATTTTGGCGATGTCTGATTTGGGGCTGCTGCAAAAGGATGTCTTCGTGAATATCTCTGTGTGCAAAATATTTCAGATAATTTCCTTAGCCTGGAGCCTCTACCAAATTGCTAGGAAAGAAGTTAGAACTTGTTAATATTACAGGGGCTTTTAAAGATGATAGCCAGAGAGCTTGTAGGAAAGGGTATGACCACCGTGTGACAGCACCGTAAACAGTCGCTGCTGCTTCTGAGCCACGCCCTGCAGGCTGCAGCTTTTTGGGTGTTTGTGGGGGCTTGACAGGATGGGTCTTCTTCCATTTAGAAATCATTATGGAAGGGCTAAAAAACGAAGCAACGTGAAATAGTAAACAGATATTAAAAATTGTGATTTCAAATGTTTAGTGATTGGCAAAAAATGCTCGTTATGTAATATTAAGTGGAAAAGCAGGATACTAAATTATAAGGTGTGAAATTCACTCATCTATGTAAGTGTTTTATATTAAAAAAAAAAGATTGGAAGTAACTGCACCGAGACGTTGACAGTGGGTGCGTCGGACAGCGGGAAGCGCGGGGTTTAATTTTTCTCTTCTAGTTGAGTCATATTTCTGGAATTTTCTACAGCGAATAGTCAGAAATGTTTTATGATGTGAAAAATAAATGTTTTAAAGTAAAAAATAAAAAAGAAGAAATCGTGTGGTAATGCCCTTAAGAGAAAGGGAGTTCTGGGATGTCTGGGCATGGGACAGACGGGACGGAGCCGGGCTTCCTCAGAAACGAGGTCTTCGAAGCCGGGAGTCGGGGGTTCAGCCAGCAGACCAACCGCATAAATAGCATCACAGATCCAGAATCGCAGGGAACCAAATTTGAGGGCCAGAGACACAATCTATTCCCCAAACCACATTTTACAAGGACCGTGTGAGCCCCGGGCCGGGAAGTGACTTGCCGTGGCAGAAGTGTATAGCACCGGGACAATGAAGCAGGGGCAGGGCAGGGAACCTGAGCATGCAGGGGCCACCTGAGCTGCAGCAGGAGGCATTCAGGTCAGGCTGGAGAATGTGACTCCAAGGATCACGAGACCAAAACACCCGGAGGGCCCGACCTGTGCCCCTGCCCACAGCGGGTTCCAGGAACGCAGGGCAGGCAAGGATCCCATCTGTGTGGAGGCTCTGCAGGCTCCGGAAGCCCCTCGTCCCCACTGACTCAAAGAACTCGGAACAATAGAGCACAGAGCCTTCCCTTCACCAGCCCTGAAAAGGTGGGACGCAGAGCTGCCTTGAGAGAAGGCGGGGTGGGACACTTGCAGCCTCAGACACTGTCCAGGTCCCTCTCAAAGCATATTCCCGTCCACCTGAACACCCTATAACAACATGCAGCCTTAGCATTCGGTTTACAGTTCTCCTTCTCTCTGCCTCAGAAAAGCCACTGGAACCCGCAGTCCCCAGGCCCAGATGAGGAGCCCAGAACAATGGAACCAGGACAGGACGAAGCCTTGGAGGGGAGGAAATGGTCCTGCCTCGAGGGACCAAGAGAAAGTTTGCACTGGAGAGTTCTTGGGGGCAGCAGTAACTGCTGAGCATTTCCTCTTCTTAAAGCCCACGCCCAGGGCCAGGCAGGACCCGCAGCCACTCCACTTCCAGGCTGCCAGGAAGGGAAGTGGATTTTCAAGGGCTCGCAGCAGGACGGCGGCCTTGCTGGCATCTCCCAGCAGTGACACCTGGCCCCATTTGCAGGGCCCCAGCGGGAAGGGATCTGGTCTCCCGTGATCCTGAGATCTGATGACTACACAGATACGGAGCCCGGAGCAGCTGGACCCAGGTGGGGCTTGGCTACACCAGGGGAAGCAGCAGCAGGAGCAAGGGGGCGCGTGCTGCCTCCAACACCCCCTACCCGTGCAAGCTTTCGGGTTTGCCTGAGCTACTGAAGGACAAACATAGCAATGGAAAACCTGACTGCAGACCTTTCTGAGGGCCAGACAGCCGCCCACATCCTGCCTGTGGGGGTTCAGTCTTGAGCACTCGGAAATCGGAAATCGGCGCCACCTGTCACTGTCCTAAGGCTCCAGCTGAGTGTGTAGACCTGGTGGCCGCAGAAGAGAGACTGTTAAGTACTCCCAGGGGTCTGGGAAGCAGCAGCTGGGCACACCAAAGGAGCCCCTGAGAAATGCTGCATGCCAGGCCCCACCCCAGTCCTCCTAGATCGGAATCCACATTTAAACAAGAGCCGCAGGTGTTTCAAATGCACGCTGGGGTTCTAGATCCCGCTCTCAAGCTCTTCCCTACTGGCTGTGTGGCCTTGGATGAGTGACTTAACCTCTCTGAGTCTGGGTTCCTCATCTGAAAAAGCACAGAAATACCTAATCCTTACAATAACCTTGAGAATAAGAAAGAGAACATGCAAATGTGTAGCACAGTGGCTCGTACCTGATACGTGCATTCAATAAAAAGCGGCGGTTTCGGCGCTCGCCTCGCATGCTCGAGGACGCGAGTTCAAACCCCAGCACCACATGCACAACGAAGTGTCAGAGGAATGAAAGTCAGATGATAAACTAAATAAAATTGCTTCTCTCTTTCTATCTCTCACTGTTCCTCATGAGATGATTGCGCTTCTATTAATTCGCCCACTAAGCATCTCTCCATCCACCTCTCTTTGCAACCCCAGTACTGGGGTTTGGCACCTGAATCCCAAACATTTGTCCAGGGCCCTCCTCCAGCCCTTCTTCCTGGCCTCCGCCACACCTGAGCCAGGTGCAGCTATTCCAGATGCAAATGTGTTCATCTCCTCTCCGCCCCACACAAAAACACTCCATCCGCTAGGAAGCTCCAAGTCTTTAAGGAGGCCGCCCCCTGGCCTGTCCCCCACCCCTGCTGGGCCTGGGGTCTCCACTCTCCTTCCTCACTCTGCCTGGTGAATTCCACTCACCCCACTGCCACCTTCTAGGAGGGCTTCGCTGGCCTGGGTCAGCTCAAGCCCCGATGATGGAGATTTATCAAGGCCGGAGCCTTCCATTAACGGTGTGACTGTTAATCAGCATCCGATTCCCCCGAGCAGAGGCTCCGCAAGGCTGCTGGCTCCGTGGCGCACCAGTGTCCCCAGCACTTAACGGAGTTCCCGGCACACAGAGGCCTCCATAAATACGTATCGATTAACTGTCTAAGGCTGGGGACAACGCGGGCAGCCCCTGGCTGCTCATGCCTGGGATGAATTCTTACTGCCTGGTGGCTTCAATTTATTCTACCAGGGCGAGGGCTCCAACCACACGCCCCTGGCTTGGTGAGCTCCTTTGGCCCCGCAGAGATGGCAAAGGCAGCAGGGGCAAGGCCATGGGCCCGGGAGCACGTGGGTGCTCTGTCCCTGCATTGAGACGGCTCCCTGACAGCAACTGGGGGTCCCCCCAACTCCTCCCTTCTGTCAGACTGGATGTCGGGTGGGAACAGGGTGCGGGGACAGAGGTGACAGGAGACCTCAGCCCACAGACACGTGGACAACAGGCCCGACTGAAGAAACGCCTGGCGAAACACATACATACATTTCCAACGTGCTCTGCTGTCCTTATTTGAGCCTTCTGGGCACCAGCAGGTTACCCAGGTGGGGGCCATCATCCCCATTTAACAGAAAAAGAAACTGCACACCCACAGGCAGACATTTATGGAAGTCCAAGCATCCGCTGCCAACCTCAGCAGGTGCGGTTTTCACCTCGCCTCTGGGAGGCGCTCTTAGGGAGGAGGTTGGCACAGCAGTCAAGAGCCCAGCTTTGGATCCCAGTTCTATCCAGCTGTGTGTCCTTGGACAAGGTACTTAACCTCTCTGTGCCTCTATTTTCTCATGTGTTTCAAAATAGCGATACTGTTACATTACACATCACCAGTCTTTTCCATCAGTCATCTCATTTAATCTTTACATTCATCTTGTAAAATTAATGTCATTGCTCTCATTCTAGACGAGGAAAACGAGGCACTTGTCCAAGTGTCACTGCAAGCGTTGGTGGCCACGATACTCTGCCGCCTCTCACAGAGCAGAGCGATTTTACTCTCTGTCTCAAATGGGTTGCTCGTGCCAGTGACCCCGGTTTGGAGGAGACTTCCTTTCTTCCATACCCTACATCCGTTCACCAGCAGGACTGTGGATGACATCTCTGACTCATGTCCCTGCGGCCCTCCACAACCACCAGTGACCTCATCTGACCTTCACAACCCCAGCCCTGGCACCGTGTCTGAAACGCCTGCCCCCGTGCACCAACCCTTCTCACCAACTTCAGCCGCATCTGACTGGCACTGACCTCAGACACACAGGGGACCCCTGCGAGCTACGTCAGGCAGGACAATGGCCCCCAAAGGTGCCTATGTCCTGATCCGCAGAACCTGTAGTACGTTCGGCTAGGGGGTAAAACGCGGGTATGGTTTCAGATGGGATCAAGGTTGCTAATGAGCTACCCTGGAGATTGGGGTCAGCCTGGTTACCCAGGAAAGCCCAATGTATTCAGAAGGGTCCTGATAGTGAGACGGGGGGCAGGAGTCACAGTGCCAGATGAGACAGAGACTCCACAGGCCATCGCTAGCCTGGACGTGGGAGGGGCCTTGGGTGCAGACAGACTCTAGCAGAGGCCTCCTCTGTGTCAGCTTGATGGGGCCCAGGATACGCTTGGCCAGGCATGGATTCTGGGTACATCTGGGAAGGTGCTTCTGGAAGAGACTGAATCTGTGGGTGAGTAAGGATATTCCACTCCTGGCCACCACAGGCGGGGACCATCCACGAGGACAAAGCCTGGAAAGAACAAAGGCGCAGAAGACAAGTGAGTTTACTCTTTCTGCGCAGCAGGACGCCCTTCTCCTGCCCCTGGACATCAGCACTCCAGGTTCTCTGGCTTTGGATTCGAAAACTTGCACCAGGGGTCTCCAGGTGCTCAAGCCTGCAAACCAAGAGTTACATTGTTTCTGAGGCCTTCAGACTTGGACAGAGCCACACTACCAACTTCTCTCGAGCTTGCATGACCGACCTCGGTGACTGTGTGAGCCCACTATTCCCCAGGGGGGTAGGTAAATCCTCACTCACCCATCTATTGGTTTATGGTTGGTTTGTTTTTTTTGTTGTTTTGAGGGAGTCTCCCCTATGTTGCCCAGACTGGCCTCAGCTTCCTGAGTAGCTGGGGCTACCCCTAGTCATTGATCTACCTTCTTCCTGTTGGTTCTATTTCTCTGGAGGACCCTGACTATCACCCTCCCCTAGAGCCCCCCAGAAAGGAATGCAGCATGGTCAACACCTTGATTTTTAACCCACTGATAACACATTTCAGAGTTCTAAGTTCCAGAATTAGAAGATGAATCTGTATTTCAAGTCACGGAGTTTGCGTGATTTGTTATTGCGGCGACAGGAAACTAATACGTCACCCCAGGACCTTTGCATCTGCCAGTGAATAACTGAGTGGACAAAACGACCCCCCAGATCTCCACTGCACTTCTCGTGCAGCATTCTGCAAAGGGATTCTGATGCTATGGAGCGTGGTCACAGCCTCTCGCCACCCATCAACAGCAATGCTTAACTCCGCTACTGGATAACAATTTCTTTCGTGCCTGCCTGCACCTCTGCATTTCCCACCCCTAGCAGAGAGTCTTGCCGAAGGGAGAGGGTCGACCCAACACATCAGACCTCACAGCAGCTGATGCACTGGCTCTGCTACGCACAGCGGACGCGCTCTGAGCACTCAGAGTGCGCCCAACCCTGAATCAGGGCCTGCAGGAGCACAGGGTGCTATGCCACTCCCGCAGGGGGCGGTTGGCCATTATGATCCCTACACAAGAGTCCTGCAGGGTTACTAACGCAGCCAAGGTCATTGAACAAGTAGGTGCAGAACCAAGCGAGGGTGCCAGAGGGCAGCTCAGGAGCCTGCACCCTGAGCCAGGCTCGATCCCACCACAGTCCTCAGAGGCAGATCAGAGTCCCCTCGTCCTAACATCGGGGGCTGTGCAGCTGGCAGGAGGCAGAACCTGGGTGAAGCTGGGGTCTGGCTGATTCAAAAGGCTGTGTCCTTTCCACATCTCCAGGCTGCTCTGCTGTCTGATGAAAGGACCTGCGAACATCAACTCAGCCCCTCCGGGCAGTGTGGGGCACAGAATCAGCGCAAGGGCTGACTGCTGCCTGGTGCCCAGCAGCCCATCCCCAAGGCTGCTCTGCTTTGAAAGCGAGGAACATGCACAGCTCCCTGAGGGCTCCGCCAGCTGGAAGGAACCGACGCACCTCTTTAAAGCGGGCCTGCAGAGCCCAAAGCCGCTGCAAACATAAAAGACGCAGAACCAGTTCTTTTGCACTAATGTAAGAATTTTTTTTTAAAAGAATGTTTAAAATGAAAACAAGGAAAATACAAAAGCAAAAGGTGGGTATTCCGGACTGGAGCCAGGGAGCAGGGATCCATCTCCACGTTCTGGGTTTCAGCCCTGACGGCTTGGTGGATTTGTGTCAGCTAAGGGATCCAGGTGACCTGTTCGGGGCCTCTGGGCTTCAGCAGACCTGGGTTGAGGATGGGGATGTTGGTCTCGCTTGCTAGTTGCCGGTGTCGCCACCTCTTGAGAAGCCAGCCTGGGGGATAGAACCCCGCAGGGACCCAGGTAGGAGCGTCTGGAACTGTCTGCCTTCTTTGGATTCTCCTTGAGCCCAGGATTCCATTCCTGGACTCCAGGATGAGATCTGAGAAGCCCTGGCATTCAGAGGAAGTGAAGGGCTCTGTTTCTCATCCAATAGCATCAGTTCAGCCAAAGACGGAGAACAAGCCAACGTCTGCTGAGCACCTCCTTGCATCAGCCCCCGAGCCAACTGTGATGTCATTTAGGTCTCTGGGGCTGCTCTGAAGCAGGTGCAAGCCCATTTTGTAGATGAGAATGGGCCTGGAGAAGTTCGGTAAGTGCATGCACACAGCGAGCAGGAGGAGGCAACTGGGTGAACACAGCGAGCAGGAGGAGGCAACTGGGTGACTGCAGCTCCCGCCTCCCCCGACACCTGGCATCCACTCAGAGGGGGAGCATCTAGGACCTGCCCTTCCCTGCTCCCCACAGAGGCGGACAGCACAGCCCATGTCCCTGCCGTCGGGGCTTGCACACGAGTGTGGACAGACGGCAATGGGCAGGAGGACCCTGAAAGGTGGTGAGCACCACGAAACAAAGGCGAGGTCAAGGGGAGAGGGTAACCGAGTTGCAGGAGGGGTCAAGGAGTCCTCCAGGGTGACAGCTGAGCTGTCGCCTAAATTGTTAGCGTCTGGGGAAAACCTGCTTCCCATTTGTAGTCTGAGAAACTCATTCGACTTCTTTCTGTTCCTCCCAGACCCCCACTGGGGACTCCAAAGCACATATTTTCTTTTCTACTTTTAAAATTTTTCTTTTATTTATTTTTTTGCTAGAAAGGCTTGCAAGACCCACTGAGAAGGTTATCTGTTCACCCTAGGAGAGAGACTTCCAAAGCAGTAAACCGCCCGGCTCAGTCTTACAAATGCCATATACAGCAACTCAGGCCCGGAGTCATTCATCCTGTGGAGCCCCGAGCCGCCACCCCATAAGCACTCCTCAAGTCTGCATTCATCAGACAGCTCACTGCAGGTTTTCTCTCTTCTCTCCCAGGTTTGCGGAGATGGATGACGCGCAATAGCACCTCTGGATTCCTAACGAGGGGTCGGTGTTTTTTCTCTCCTCCAAGACTGAATTTCAGGGGACACTTAGGATGCTTTCTTGGACGGGCTGAGAGCAAGCGCCGTTTTAGAAAGGATGACTGAAGCCGTATTATAAAAGATCACCTAGTCACACGGGAGAGAGTAAAACATCAAGCTCTTTGATCTTGGAATCCTGAAACAAAGCACCAACGAACAATTAAGTAGGAAAACCCAAAGGCTCTCATCAGGACAGACTAGAAGAGCGAGGGAGCGCTCAGATCTTCAAGTTCCGCCGATGTTCTGAATCATTCCAGTGTGCAGGCCGCCAGCCGGCTGGGTGTTAGCTTTCTCCTGCGTCCTCTCTGGAAGCCACGCATCCCTCTCCCCTATCACTGCAGCTGGCTCCCCTGGCTCTGCCGCCTGGCTTCCAGGGCACCCAGGATTTCTTTCCAAAGCTGCCTCGGGGTCTGGGTTTCCTGCTGGGGCCTGTACACCTGCTGCGGGGAATGGCAGCCCTTCCACAGAAGGGAGAGGAGTGAATGGACGGCCCGACAGGTGAATCAACAAAACCCCCCAGATCTGCTCTTCCCTGCGCTTGCTTTTGAGGTACAACTGTGGGCGGTGGTGGCTCACGGGGGCTCCTTCATAAATCCCAGAGACAGGCTCTGACACTTTCCGTAAAGGAAAGGCCTCGGAGAGATTTCCCTCGCTGACCGCTGTATGTGCCCTACACTGGAGGCAACCGACTGTCCTGATTCTTCAGTTCTGAGCGCAGAGACCGGCAAGCGCCGTCGCCTGAATCCTCAGTCGGGCTGGTGCGGGTGGGAGGGGGCGAGCTCTCCTCCAGCCCCTGCCTTTCCTAACGAGGGTGGCCTCTATGGACCCCAGGAGCTGCTCTCTGCGCGTCTCCTTTCCTGGGCAGCAGGAAGAAATTCTTCTCGCTTGCACCATGGACTTGGTGTTCGCTTATGAACCCGAGAAAGATGTGAGTGGCTGTTCACTCGCAGATTTGACTCCAGGCCTGCCTGGGTCCACTTAAAATGAATATAAAAAGATGAGCCTCATTAGCTGCGATTCAACAGCTCCCCTCCTGAATGGGAAGTCACTAAGTGAGAAAGGGGGTCAGGATGGAAATGATGCAAAAAGGCGGAGAATTTAGATGTGAAAATGTTTCCTGAGAGATTAGCTATGGCTCTTTAAACCATTAAAACTGTAAACCCTCTCGAGGTCAGGGAAAGAACCAGAGGAAAATCAGAGGCCTGTTTCTTCTCTTCCCATGAACCCAGCAAAAATTTAAAATGCCAAGTATCTCTAAACAGCCATTTGATTAGGGTGTCCTCCCCAACGAGGCTATGATAATTAGCAAGTGCCTGGGAGATGAGATTTAAAGATGCCAATCAGTCCATCTCAAGAGTTTAGTGGGAACAATGTGGAATGTAATTATCTCTAAGCGATAACCACTTTTGTGGGGTCGCAGGCATGCTGGAGATCTGAAGCCCAGCGGATGACCCCTCCCCACGGCTGCAGCAGCTGCCTTTCCACTAAAAAAAACCAACAACAAACAGCAATGCCAAGTATTATCTGAAAATCCCACCGGTGTGACCTTTAAAGAGAATGATTTTGAGTACTTCTGGTGATAACGCTGCGGCCATTTCTTCCATTAATGGGGCATTTTCGAAATCAGCAGGCTGAAGGAGAAAACCTGACTTCACAGAGCTGCAAAAAGACTCTACCCGAAATATCTATCTAATGCCCTATTTTCTCCATCAGTGATCATTTCTTGGGTTGGAAATCATCAAAAACCTCCAGATTCACAATCTCTCACATTTCCTGCAGTCTTGCAGGGTGGGGGGTGGTGCAGAATGGGCCCCGCAGCAGAGGGGACAGAACGTTATCCGAAGGGAGAGCAGAGTGCAGGCGACCATGCAGAAGAGTCCTGAGCTGCGGCCGGGCGGTGCCCAGGGAAGAGGTACGCTGGATACAGGTACATCTCTGGAAGATCTAGGCTGCTGTTCTTCACCGCTTTCCCAGTTTTTCCAACAGCACCATGGCTAGGAGAGAGGAGGGGTTCATTTCTTTGGCCTGCATCATAGAAACATTGCCTTGGTCATAAAAGGATGTTACTAGGCAACATTAATGAATAACATTGATAATCCATTCCATAGTAATAGCTTTTATAATTAAAGATGACTGTAAATACAATAGATCCCAACACAAAGGGGAATGGTGGAGCGCCAGGGCCATCTCTCTGCCTTCGCCTCTTGTCTTCGCATGGGCGTGGAGACGTCTGCAATTAGCCACCTTCCAGGGTCAGTGGCCACCACTCTAACAGGGCCAGTGCCCTTCAGTTCTCACAACTGATGATGAAAGCCACCAGTCTCCCCAGGGAGGCCCTTTTCGCGACGGAGCAGTCCACAGATTCCATGGCGGCAGTGAGAGAGTTTTGAGTGGCACTGGCTGGTGTGTGGGTGGCCAGCACATCTGATCGTCAGATAAGTATCTCCTTCTGTGAGGGCCTTGAGTCTCACAGCCCCTGCCCCACGAGTCTGCACAATGGTTTTGTGATTTCAGCTGCATTTATCAGGCACTTCGAAGCTAAGAGAGTTTACAGAATCCAATTCCCTTGTCTGTAGCCAGGAAAAACAAATCTGTCGTTTCTGTACATCCAAGAACAGTTCAGAGGCACCATGCACTGCACTTGAACTTCGACCACCCTTGGCTGCCAGGCTGTAAAAATGCCAGCAATGGCTTTAATCCATAATTAGATGTTGTCTAGACAAATCACCTGCCAATGGTACCTTTGCCTACCACTATTGCACTGAAGAATAATGTTCAATGTGGGGATACGTGGAAAGAGCGAGCTCTCCCGGGAGGAAATGTTTTGCAAAATCTATTTCCTTGACAACTGTTTTCCAAGCAAATTCTAGTCCTGTAGGTTTTCCCCCCACAGTCTCGAACAATTCTGGTATTAAAAAATCAACATTGTTAAATGCCCTGATGTGAAAAACAGGGATGGATTAAAATAGAAGCAAAAAAGAAAATTAAGCTTCCCAGAAACTTTTAAGAGCTAGGGATTTGCCACCTTTTCAGAGGAGGGAAGAGTGGCCTGGCCAAAAGGTGCTAGGAAGTGACCATGGAGACGGTGGAGGGGAGGTGGGCTGCCATGCTGGGTCCCTCGCTCTAGAACTGGAGGCCTAACCTAGTTTGTAAGGAGTAGAACTCTAAGAAAAAACCCATCAGTCACGGAACCAAATTGTTCCTTTAAAATCACATCACCTCGGACATTCCAAGGACAGGCTCAAGTTAAAATATTCTGCCTATTATCAGACAACGTTGGGCACCATGTCCTAAGTTTTTATTTGGAAGATGATCTTAGGGATTTGGAGGCAGAACCACACTTCCAGGGCCAGGTTAACCAGGGCAAAGGTGCTCCTATTCTCTGTTTAAGCTGACCCTTCTCCCTCAAGGACTTCGATGGAGTTATTAGCTCAGCTCTATATAGGGCATGGCAATCAGGACTCTTTTGTCCATACTCACCTACCCATTCTTCCTTCCTTCCTTCCTTTTCTTTCTTTGGTGCTAGGGGTCAAACCCAGGGCCTCACCCATGCTCAGAAAGCTCTCTACCACTGAGCTACACCGCAGCCTACCCATTTCTCCTCCTCATCTATCACAGTCAGTGCTGCCTATAACCCAGGAACAGGGCTGGATACTGGGGCTACAGAGGAGCAGGATGCCTGCCTCCCATGGAAATTTTTTTTTTTTTGTACCAGGGAATGCACCCAAGGGTGCTTAACCACCAAGCCACGTCCCTAGCCCTTTTCTATTTTTGAGACAGGGGTCTCACAAGTTGCTTAGTGCCTCACTAAACTGCCGAAGCTGGCTTCAAACCTGTGATCCTCCTGCCTCAGCCTTCCAAGCTGCTGGGATTACAGGCGTGCACCACCATGTCTGGCTGGGATCATATTTTTGAAAGCAGGGTTCTTGGTTTGGAGTTTATGGATGGGCTTCAGGGAATTGAAACTGCTTGTAACCTAAACGAGGTGTGTGTTTATCTGTGTGCAGGGTGCTACAAGCATTCGTCTGGGGAAGAGGGCTTACAGTGTTTATCAGATCAGCACAGGAGTCTGTGAGCCAAGAAATGTGAAGACTCGGGTAAAAGCTCCACCTTGAACTTCTGTGCTGTCGCAGAGGCCTGTCCACAGAGGAGGAGGAGGAGAAAGCTGCGCCTGGGTGGGGCAATGCTTAGGCTGAGCCTTGACAAATGCAAAGGAGCCTGGCTTCATCCTTCTGGCTGTGGCCTCTTCCTCCAGGATGCCCAGAGAACCCTCATCCCCACCCCTCTTCCCTCCTCCAGGCTATTCCACAAATTTCCCTGGGTGCTTCCTCACACCAGGCCCTGTGCACAAGACAGATGTGGGTCCCTGCCCTCCTGGGCTGACATTCTTGTGAGAGACAGCCGTCAGTCAGGCAAACACACACGATGAGTGAGTACACACTGACAGTATTGCAAAACAGGAGAAGGGAGGAAGAGCTGCCTGCCAGCGGGGACCTGCAGATTCCAGAATGACGGGAAGGCTGCCGGAACATTCAAATGCTATGCTCAAGGGCCAGCAAGCTAGATTATAAACTATCCCGCAAGTCTGAAGAATTCCTCAAGGGGAGAGACCGCAGACCACTGGCCTTTATAGCTCACAGAGCATGCAGCGCCGGGCTCAGGGCAGGTCCTTGCATTTGCTGAACAAACAGGCAGGTGGGCAAACAGGCGATCTTGCAGCATTTCTTACATTAAATATTTCCAACTCCTTTCAGGTGTAGGGGGGCTGGTCTCAGACCTCCCCCCACAGATGGAGAACCACCCACGGGGCCTCCCAAGGGCAGGGGCGCCCTGTTTCCCCATTCTTCCCAGACTGCACTGGTCTGTGGCTCTGCCTCCCTCTTCCTGGTGTACTCCCACAAGGCTCCTTGGATCCGCACCCCCACCTGCTTTTCAAGCTCCTGGCCATTTGCACATGACTCTGCTCAAACCCCAGCCCTGGAGCTGGGACCTGTCCCTGTGGGTGTGAGGCTGAACATGGACCCACAACAGACACAAGCTTGTTCTTGGTGGGGGGTGGGGTCCCAGCAGAGAATTCATCCATGCATCTGAGAAGAGAAGCAAGAAGTTGTAAACACCTACATGGAGGTCGCATTTACTCAGTTCACTGTCCCTCTCTCCATTAGAACAGAATTTGTATTTGTGTCTGTTTAGTTCGCTACTCTGTCCCTGGAGCCTGGCGCATAGCACACACTGGATACTTGTTTGCTAAATAAATGTCAGTGGATGAAAGGGGACTGGGGCATGACAGTCTGAGGTAACAGCCAGAAGCAAAGGCAGGGAGGTGATGATATACATGGGGACGTGCCGCAGAGCGGTACTGGGGTGAGCTGGTGAGCAAGGGCTCTCTGAACGGAGCCCCAACACGCACACGGGTGGGTATTTTCACTCACCTTCATGAGTAAGGCCAGAAGGAAGCAAAGACATACCCGAGTTTCATTCGCGCGAGCGACGGTTCTGCTGAATGGGACAGTGGTTATTTGAGCACTTGAATCGTCTCTCAATTTTTTGTGCCATATACAATGAGATACTCGTCAACATTTTCTCCACCGCTATCAAAACCAAACATCAGGTGTGGATTGAGAGAGCCTGCCCACTTCTGTGGTGTAAGCATTCCTGCACGGCCGCTTCCAGCTACCGATACGATGTCACTGAGCACAGCTGGTGTGCACCGGCACACCACAGCGTACGCACGCAACCACGGTGTACAGATAAATTCTAAAACGCAGCAAAACAATTAGGAAGGGATACTTTTGAGTATTGGCTACCTTTTTTTTTTAAGATAATTATTTTTTTCCA
This sequence comes from Aplodontia rufa, assembly GCA_004027875.1. Lineage (NCBI taxonomy): Eukaryota > Metazoa > Chordata > Mammalia > Rodentia > Aplodontiidae > Aplodontia > Aplodontia rufa. Next base: position 87,274 of record PVKS010004753.1, read on the forward strand.
ACAGTTGAGTATGGGGTGCTGAGGTTCAAACCTGGCTCTTGTGCATGCCAGACAAGCACTGTACCACCAGCTCTGGTGACCACTATTTTTAACATGATTAATCTAGTGGAGAGTTTATGTAATTTTGTTTTTGTTTTTGTTTTGGGGGGTACCGGAGATTGAACCCAGGGGTGCTTAGCCACTGAGCTACACTCCCAGCCCTTTTTATGTTTATTTTGAGATAGGGTGTTGCTAAGTTGCTGAGGCTGGCTTTGAACTTGCGATCCTTCTGCCTCAGCCTCCCAAGCTGCTGGGATTACAGGTGTGTACCACCATGCCTGGCTTTGTAATTGCTTTTGGGTTTTTTTTTAAGCGGGGGGTAGAAATTGTTTAGTTTTTGTGTATGTGGCTTTCGTTGCTCTGACACTTAGTTGTGTACGTACGTGATGATGGGGTTTGAACCCGAGTACTCACACATGCCGAGCAAGTGGAGCCACCACTCCAGCCCTTGTAATTGGTTTTAAAATAAGGATTATTTTTAACGATCAATCACAGAATGCCTGGCTCTCCTGAGTCAGCTCTAGCACACTGCTGAACAGGAAGACCAGCAAGGCAGGACCCCTGCTGATGGGCTCGCCTAGGACTGTGGATGGGAAAAGCTAGAAGGAAGCTGTACTTTTATTATTTAAAAAATAAAGGTTTCTTTTTAATTATATTTTGGGCCTCCTCCTCTCCCTCAGGTTTAGGATCTCTAGGAGTCAAACTGCAGCCCCACCCCAGGCCTGCTGGGTTCCTGGAGGCCTAAGAGAGGCACGCCCAGCTCTGTGCTTTTTATGTAGTGAACCATCACCTGGAAAACTGGCCTGAGAGTCAGACCAGAGCCCCAGGAGGTCAGCAGTGACATTTCAAGGTGAGGGTAGGGTGAAAGCCAGAGGTGCTGAGTAGAACCCAGGGGTCATGGGGCAAGACTTCCGCAAGAAAGCAGCCCTGACTTTGAAGACTGTGCCCAAGTCCCAGCTGGGTGCACCTGTGGTTAAATTGAGTGACTTCCCAAGCAAGTCCCTCCATCAGGAGCTGGGAGTGAGCAGTGGCCGCCTGCTCTTCCTAATGTTTCTGGCCTGGACAGGGGACTAAGGCACAAGGAACGGCCTGCTGGGAAGAGCTTGGCAAGACCCACACTTGTTTACGCTGCCGGCTATGGCTGAAAGAAGACCGCAGATGACAGGACAGCAGGGCCAGCTCCCCTAGATTCAGTTTGACGGAACGTGCAGGGACTGGAGGTGGCCTGGGGAAATGAAAAGGGCCGGAGGGCCTGTGCAAAGCAGGGAATGGGTGACTGAGCTTTGGTTACTCCAGGCCACAGCCCAGAGCCTGACCCATACAACAGGAGCCTGGGCTCTGAGGGATGCAGGAGCCAGCATGGGTGGGTGGGGATGGAGGGAGTTCAGGAAACAGCCAAAGTCAGGACCTGAAATCCTGCTAACTTTGCTGCATATCATCCTCCATATCATCCTGGACAAGCCATCCCCTCTGAGCCTCAGTTTCCTCATCCGAAGGAGGCAAGTTTCTATTTTAAAATCAAAGGAGAGAATGGAGAAAGGCCCCATGAGAGGCGGTAAGCTGAGCTAGGAGGAACCGCAGGGAAGACAGAGATTTTAGGAGGTGAGTTTGAATGAGCAGGGGGCTGTCTCCTTACGAGACGCATTCTACTCTCTGGGTCACTCCTGTCCCTCCTCAAGCCCCTCCTTCCTCATGCCAGCCCTCAGCCCATGGCTTGCGCATCCTGCAGTGGAGGGCAGAATGGCCAGCCAACCAAGGATTCCTCTCAAGCTCCACATCCTGGCCCTGCCACCTTCTAGCCATGTGACTCTGGGCATGTTGCGTGACAGCCTTGGTTTTCTCAGCTGTACAACCAGAAGAACCATCCCCATCGCCTGGATGGACAGCGCAGGGGAAAGGCCCACCCTCATTGCTGAGTTACATCTGCTAGGCCACCCAGAGTGGGACCAGGTGTTCCTGGAGCACAGGGGACACCGTCTCCTCATCATTCTGCAGGGAAGTGCAGAAGGAGACAGCCCTGAGCACAAGAGGCTGGGTTGTAATGTCCCTTGAGTGGGTGGGCCCTTAAAGGGGGCACTGTCCTGCTGCTGGGTCAAGCTATGAACTGGCACCCACTTCTTTTCCTCCCAAGGCAGGTGGCAGCTACAGCTTATTTCCCTGGACCGGGGCCGGGGACTCCCCACGCTAGTTACATGGGTGACAGATAAAAGGCAGCAGGAGGCCGTGATAACTTACCGAGGCGCTAACTTACAAAGCCCCGTGGGTAACAGGGCATAACAGAGAGTTCCTGAGCTGCCCGTCCTGCCTTCCCGCTCTTCTATGGCTCTGACCGCATCAATCTCTTTTTGTGTGTCTGTCAAAGGGCAGCCCCCAAGCCCCCAAGTGGGACGTAAATAGAACTGAAGTACAAGGAGCTACTATATTCTTAGCACTGGAGTGTCAGGCCCTTGGTCTTAAAGGGGCAGATGAACAGGAAATTATTCTTGCTAAAGAGGAGTAAGAGCATAAATTGCCTGAGCGAACGGATGAGTCACCAGCGCAAGCTCCTGTATGGAGAAAGGAAGGCGCCGCCACTTCCAGCCTTGGGGCCTTGCACCCTTGCCCTGTCGGCTGGCCTTGGCCCACTCCGCCCAGCCTCTGGCACGAGGCACCAAGACAGGCGTGTGTGGAGGACAGTGTGCTGAGTCTCGAAGTTCCCTTACTCCTCACAAAGGGTCCTCAGGACTGGACGCTGGCAGCTGGGTGACAGCAGGCATGACAGGCAGGCTCTGGTGCACAAGCTTGAGGGCCCCTGATCTGCTTTCCCACTGGGCCCCAGGCCTGGGACCTCCTTCTGCCTGGCAAAGACCCCAGCTGGTCCCTCTCTCAGTCTCAGCTTCCGGCCTCCTCCCTGACCGGCCAACCTAAACAGACAGCAAGATGCCAGCGTGGGTATGACCCCAAAGCACGGTAACTCTCCACTTCTAATAGGACTTTCAGAGGAACGGCTACAATCAAGCCAGCCTGAGCGCAGCCTGCTGACCAGTGGAGATGGCTGGAATTAGCTGCAGAAGCGAGACCCCAAAAGGCAGCCAATACCCAGGCTTATTTACCCCACATGTGAGGCCGGCCCAATAAAACTAAGGATTCCAGTTAGTGCTTCGGCAAATCAGTACCTGTGGCCATGATGTGTCTTTTAAAAGACATGACTTGATCATTATGCATTACAGATGTACCAAATTATTATGCTGCACCCCATAAACATATACAAATATGTCAATAAAAATATTTTTAAAGTAAAATAAATAAGATATGCTAAT